>JABFDZ020000002.1:27746818-27772820 GCA_019775955.2 Pollimyrus isidori
GGACTCTGAGGAAGCCCTACTACTCACACAGGACTCTGAGGAAGCCCTACTACTCACACAGGACTCTGAGGAAGCCCTACTACTCACACAGGACTCTGAGGAAGCCCGGGTCCGACACCTCGGTCTGCTCCAGAAGGCTCAGCAGTCGGCGCGACATGTCGATGACCCCGTCGATGTGCAGGAACATGCCATCCAAATTATCCAACGGGGGCTGCAGGGTGGTGGGGCAGGGGGCAAATATGCTTATTTTTTAGCACATATATGTTGCCGAGATGGACATACACATGGAATGTGCCATGTGACTTGCTCCTGTCTGCAGGAGCTTGAGCAGCACCTGGATCAAACGCAGGTTCCTCCTGATGGTTCCGGCGCACAGTTGAAGACTCTTCAAGTAACTCCTCTCCGTCTGAATCAGCTCCCCCACAGTCAGCAACTGCCGCTGAGCAGTCAAGGCCGCCTGTTCCGCCATTGCCTGCGCCTCCACCTCTCCCTCTGCCGCCTCCTCCTCCTCGTCTACCTCCACCTCCTCCTCTGTCCCCACCTTCCCCGTCATGTACCTCTCCGCAGCTCCTCCCATCACCTCCTCCTCGGGTTCTGCGGGAGACCCCACTGTTCTGGAGTCAGGATCCATGGCAGGGGGTATCTGTTGGGAAAAGGGGGGGTTTGTGAATCAGTGCACAGGGTGGGCGGGGTCCACTATCTGGCCAGAGGAAGTGTTAGCGGCCCCCACATTGTCACAGCGCATCCTGAGGGACACCCACTGTGCTTCCTGGACAGAGGAGCAGCAGATACGAGTTTGCTAACATGGGAAGCGAAGCCTCATACCCGCATCCCACCACTCTACCCAAACACGTGTGGAGATCAGTGCAAATGGAAAAACTCATACTTATGTTTGCAAAAAGAAAAAGCCCCAGAGAGGAGGGAGACAGAGAAAGGAGAGTAATGGCAGGAGTCAAGCTCACCGGGTCCTGCGTATCACGTGGTGCAGACAGATCACTGCAGCAGGGCGGTATACACTCTCCAACTCTCCCAGAGCGAGTGCGTGATGGCAGGCAAACAGCAGCCGGGCAACTTTACTCTGACTGAATGACCTCCGGCGGGAGGGTGGGGGGTGCGCTTGCCCCACCCCCAGCACACCCAGCCTCTCCCTTTCTGCATACAAACATCCCCCGCCCCCCCATGCCGTGCTGAGACAGCTGAGTGACCACTGTAGCTAAATGCAGCAAATAACAGGGGCCCTGTCAGCATCTAATTCCACTGGCTCATAGTCAGCAGTATGTCAGGAAAGTGCTACGGATCTCCCAGTATTCTTGACTGGTAATCTGAATACAGAGAGCAAATTCTGATCATGGGGCAGTCAGGAAAACAATGGGGGTTTCATTTGGCATCACTAGGGTGATTAGGAAGTGACTGAATGAACAACGGCTACAGAAGGAATTAAATTAACGTTACACTCCAGAAGGTCACCCTATGTTTGCTAATTAACACCGCACACCGATACACAGTACCATATTAAGTAGGGTCTTTATGGGTACAAAGGGAGTAAAACAACGGTCTTTAATTTGTATTTGATCTCTGTGAGGTACTCTTAAAAGCGGTTACCTCAAAACAAAACACACACAATCACGCATACAGACTGGGGGCACTTAAATATCCACGTGGTTCTCGCATACAAAATCGTATTAAATGATTTCACGACAGTGAAGCATAGTGCTATGAGAAAAAGCGGCTTTATGCTGAACCAGAAACCCGAAGGTCCAAAGCCAGAGCTAAAAAAAAAATGTTGGTTTTTAAACTTTTTATAAACACGGGAACAAAATATTAACGCGCGTATAAATCCTGACCTTTATTTGTAACAGGATATCCAAAGAACTTGAAGATTAGAGCCAAATGTGGAATAAACAGCACGAATCGACGCCTGCCTCAATGTCTCATTTAAAACAAATTATGAGAATATTTGACGCTGGGTACAAAACCTGTCACATGAGTATAATCAAACTTAACTGCTAACAGTGACGTGGAAAAAGGAGAAGGGCTGGGGGCTGAAAGACGGGTAGGGGATCACCGGGGATCCTGCTGAAATGACGGGGTCGCTGACAGCCCCGTGAAGCGGGAAAGGCATCCTGCTCAGTGACCGTGCGGGACCCCGCCAAGCAGACCAGGGTGAAGTGCCGTCATTTCACCGCACCATGCGTAGTTCACGCCTGATAAAAACGTTCACGGCCGCATATGCACCAGTTTGGTGAAACAACATAATAAAATAACAAAATCAGCCGATATAACAGCTCGTACCTGCCGCAAATTTGCGACAGAGCCGCCTGGCCGGCTTTCAGGTCCCGCTTGGGACGGTCCGACGTCCAGGCGCTCGGATCCCCGTTTGGGACAGACGAGCGTCCCGGTGCTTGGATCCCCGGTCTCTCCGGCTCCCGGCTCCACGGCTGTCCCGGACGTGATTTCCAGAAGTGAGACTCGGCTTGTTGCGTCGGTGCTGGCTCCTATCTGCGTCGTCTACACTTCGGGGAAGATGGAGGAATTAAAGCGACAGGTGTCCCGCATTAGGCCTACCAGTCTACTGACACTTTAAATTGGGGGACGGATGCTGGTATCTTTCGATCGCCGGACTGCATGACACACAGCCCGGGGATCTTTGCGCATCCAGTGGAACCGGTACGGCAAGCTACCCTTCATTCCTGGTGTAATGCCAAGCATACCAGACCCCGACATACTTACAGCAGAGAAAGGCACCGCGTCAGTATATTCGTATAAATACTATTTCCAAGGTACAGTTACAACGAATTAAATAACAAATCAAATTAAAGTATACCACACCGTCGTTATCTGCTTGCTTCCGCTTCTTTATCACAATCTGCTTTTGTATCACTGGCGTCCCTATAACCTGTGAGGAGGGAACGAAACATGTTGCCATTACCACGGCGACATTTGGGCTATCTGATGTATCTGAAAAAGGCGCTTGTGTATTTTTAGGAACCTGACCGGTTTGGGTTGCCTTCTGGATCTGGCCGTTTTTCAAGCGACCTAGTCAGTTTGACACAAGTTAAAGGGCCCCAAGGACGCAAATAAACCCAAGTCTGTTCACGGAAAACTTAATAGATTTTAACCTGTGCTGTAAAGAAAGCGCGAGTAACAAATTTACGATTAAGGTCTGGCTTTTTCCAGATGTTTAACGTGTTGGAACTGATGAGATGGCGGAAACATTTAAGCATTTAAAATAACAAAGCAATGGAACATTAGGTCCAGATAATGAATATTATGAATATTATAATAAAATAATGAATATTATCTTAATAATAATAATATGATTATTGTTTATAATGTTTTGTTTATTTATAGGCTACTTTATATGCGCTTAACTTTTAGGTTACAAGTTTTTGCTTGTACTGTATAAAAGTCTGACACCAGCGTCTTAAAATTAAACAAACATGCGTTTCAATATTGCGCTGAATATAACTGTGTAAGTAACAAATACAACTCGGTAATTTCGATTTGATAATAACGGTTTGATTGAATACGCTGTAATTAACAAATGCTTTCATTTAAGTGAGGGTTGATCATTCTCCCATGATGAATAATAAAGAAACTCATTAAAACTATCCCCAACACGTGACGATCAGGCCAGCCGAGTTGGGGTGTACACCAGCACACTTTTCCCCATCGCTGTTTCCACTCTGGGCTCCCCAGAATAATGTAAGCCCCCTCAAAGAAATGGCAATTTAAGGTCATCGACAGTAGGAGGTGCTGTAGTATTGCTCATTGTACAAACCACTGTGTTTTATTTACGAGCAGTTAGTACGGAATTCTGTAGTGCTCCCCTGACATTTTTTGCGTTGTTACGGTTTCGTGTTGTTTATTGTTTATTGTTACTGCCTATTAAAATGCAAAAAACGTTTTACTGTCTAAATTTATGTATTGTGCCACTCTATCTATCTATCTATCTATCTATCTATCTATCTACAGTATCTATCTATCATGACAGAACCCAAGATGCGACTCGGCTTGACAGGTCGAAATGCGTGTAATACCAGTCCAGCCATCACCAGTATAACGCTGGGCGTACAGTTGGACAACGCTAGTCTCCTTAATGTTCAAGGTGTGCCAGTGACATCTACTGGTGATTTTCTGCGTGACACCCACCATAAACCTGACCTGCCGCCTCCAGCCTGGTGATGCTGCTCAGATGCAGCCCAGCCCCACATAAGCCGGCTTTAACTAACGCATGACCCGAATTAAAATGGATAAAACAGGGCAGCAGTTGGACTGGGCTGCAATATTAAATTACCACCCGTAGGCCTGAATTCAGAAAGTGTCATTAGGGGATCAGAAAGGAAGTAAAATATATTTAATTGAGTAAGGTCGTTGAGCCGCTATGCTACAGGAACGTAACCGAATAACACAGTTGCAGCTCTTAAGCAGAAGGGCCTTTTAACTGAGCTTTAGGTTGGCGTCCCTGGGGCTCTGCAGCCGTAACCCCCAGGCCTGTAACTGTAATCGGTCCAGCAAGAAAACGCCAGCGCTAAGAAGCATCCTGTGTAAGTCACGCCATGAAGGTCTGCTATGCTATAAAATGATTATGCAGTAATATTTTCAGATCAAGTGTCAAAAAGGATCGGATTCAGTGGAAATACAAAGCAGGTGCTTATTTAAAACGCACCATTGTTATGATTTTGGAAGTGATCAAGTGTCATTTCTGAGAAGTATAAGAATAGAAGCTAATTATCACGTTATGGGCCCTTGGTGTGGATCAGGGATACCTGGGAAGGGGTGGCTTTGGTGTTGGCCAGGGTGGGGCTGAAGGCTTTTCAGGCCCGGGAAGCCCTTCACGCTTGGGCAAGCTTTTGTCTGATTCCCCTGAACAAACCTTGTGTCATACACAATGGAAGAGAAAGAGATGTAATGAGAAGGATCAGAAGTGGAAATGAGTTTGTAAATCAGATCTCTCTTCGTTGGCCAATCAGGGGCTGAGAACATTGTGAACTCAGCTGATTACAAGCGCCGGCCCTTTAGCCCTTCACCTCTTGCGTAATTGAGCTTAACTGTATATTTCAGCATGAGGCGCCTATCGCCAATCATAAAACCATCCCTTCTTGCGGAATTGTGTTTTGGCGGCCGACGTTTTCCTGCCTCAGAGACCACAGAAGTGTCAAATAAGTCGTAAGTTGTGAGTTCTGGGTTTATCTTGGACTCCGCTGAGGATTTTCCAAATCGTGAAAATCTTCAGCATCCTGAAACTTTAAAAACCTTATGGAGAACAGTCTTCCATAAAACCCTCGTATTCTGGAGAGACTCTTTCCTAAGCTGTGTGAAAACATTCATTTTTGAGCTGGAGACACCTCCCCGAACAGGATATGTTTATAGAATCTCACTGTTTCAGTCCATCATAACAAAACACGAGTCTTTTATTCAGGATCAAAGCCAAAGTTCTCCTCATGTGATTCCAGGACCTCAGCGAAAGGTCAGAGTTCACACAGGACACAGCAAAGCATCACGTCGCTCATGTTGGGTCAGGTGACCAGAGAGGCCCAGGCTCCATTACAGACAGGCCCGGGAATCTGAGTAGAATCAGGAACAGCACTCTCACATTCTTCAAAGCTTTCTTTTTAGTTATAGATGTTACAAAGAAAGAACATGCTCTTGTAGAGTTTCATTAGGGGGGGGGGCAGTAAGCAAACCGGACAAGAACGAGAAGCAGACCTGCTCTCTGCTCTAAAGTGTCAAATTTGTTCAAAGACTCCATGTCTCTGGCTTAGCTGACTAGCCTACACTCCACTGCGTCAGTTTGCTTGTTTGCATGAGCAGATGGTCAGCAGCCTGTGACCTTCAACAGGGCAGGGTGACCTTCACAGCCCCCATAATGCATCTGCTGCAAATGCGCGTGCAGTTACATCAATATCCATGCAAAACAGGGAGAACATGCAAACTCCACACACAGAGCGGGGCAGTACTCAAACCTCCAGCCCTGGAACCCTCTGACCGAACATGCCATCATCTGTCTGCCATCAAATCTGAGACATGGTGGGTCTGCTCCATGCAGCACCGAGGCCCACACACCCAGGAAAGAGAGCACAAACACACTCTATGTCCTTGGAAGCCGACATAAACACAGGGAGAACATGCAAACTGCACACATACAGAGTGGGGATGGGATATGAAAACCCTGTTCCTGAAGATCCAAAGCGGTGCTATATATGTATATTTCATATACATCTTAATAGACATTAATTACAGATTCACATTACAGTGCAACGTAGTCCTGTACATTTTGTAAGCGGTTGTGGAAAATGTCGACAGTCCAAAAGTCTCCCTCTAGTGGTATGAGGCACAATAGCCTCAAGCCTCAATAGTGCAGTTTTAAGGAGCAGGGCGTGAGAGTGACTTAAGCTCTTTTTGGCCTCTGGGGGAGGCTCTCTACAGCCATGCTGCTAATCATTGGGTTTTTTCTACATCGTCTCCCTGCAGTTTGATGTCCACGGTATTTTGTAAACTAAATGTTCTGTCAAACACAGTTTCTGTATCTCCGACGCGTTGGCTGCCCTTCCGCAGCTTCCCCAGATGCAGCGCGATGTTCCCGGCTCCGTGAAATGGGACACATGGATTCTCTTAGAGCCTTTTCATGCGCCCGTGTCCGCAGCGTGAAAGATTTGTGCACATATGCATGAAGGCATGAAAACCACCAAACGTTTAAATCTGCTTTTGTGATTCAGTTATTACCCTCTGCACCGTTAACACATGAGTAAATATATAAATTACTTCCATTTACTCAGTGACAGAACAATTCTGGCATTAAGACACTTACGAGACAGGGCGGCGAACTACAGAGCGAGTAATTGTCATTAATGGTCGTTTTTATATGGGTATAGGAGAAAAGTGATTCCTTAACCACCACCCCACCACTGTGTGTATAATTTAACAGTGTTAACACTAAGGAGGGTTTTCCTCAAAATAATTTCCCAGAGGTATGAACGCCACATGAAAAATTACCTACGTTGTTAACATCTGACTAGCATTGGCTAGTATTAGTAGAAAATATGTGGCAATCAGGTTAACAGAGTCAAAGTAGGAAACTGTCCTATAACTTAAAGAATCAACAAAGGCTTGATGAAAAAATGTCCTGGTCTATAAGCATCCCAGCTATAAGAAGGCTGTGCAACCTTACGAAACAGTGCTGATGATTTTTCAGAGGAGCCTTTTAGTCTCTCCACTCCATCAAAATAGTGATGTCATCCAAGTCAAGCCGTGACCTCCTCAACTGAGGAGCCTTTAGCTCTGCAGGTTAATGGTGCGCTGACCCCTGGCACCGAATCTGACTTGATCCCTCCAGCTCAGCCTCTCCAAGCCTCTAATACCATGTGCTTCATGTCCCTGTGAATCATGAATCCGCGTCAAATGGAAAGGATGGGGGCTGAACCCCCAGTTCCATGCAATATGTCAGCATCAGTGTCCTCAGTGCTCATCAGCGCTGAAGCGAGGCCTAGCAGGAACGCAGAGGACGGCTCCGGGAATCATCTCGGAGGCTCAGGACGAAACTGGGCTCCGAGCTACCAAGTGAATGACAGCATGCAGCAATATTTAATCTGTCCTCTCTTTTCAAGCCACAGAAACCACAACTGTAGGGAGTTTTGAACAAGAGGGGACTGTTAAATAATCACTTTTTTTCCCCCTCACTCTTCACAAAGCTTTAATGTCGAAGAAAGGACGTAATAATGAAATGGACGAGAACTCTAATGACGTGTTCCAGACCTTGCAAAAGGCTAAGGCTGGGGGCTTCAAACAGACAGCTGGTTATGATTTTTATAGATATCTGGGTTTTTCTTTAACAATATCACTGTCTAATCATTCCTTTAAGGTTTTCTGGAATGAAACCAGCTGCTTCTCGGACCTAAAACACACTCCCGGTGTCGTCTCATACAAACCTGCCGTCCTCCTCGGGGTCTTTTCACGCAAAGCGCCCCCTACAGGATTGGCACCTCTGGGGTCTTGGCGGGTGGCCAGTGGCATGTAGTGCAAACCATGAGAGTCTCTGTAATTTGTTGTCACACATACCCACATGTCACTGTTAGGTGCAATTCACCACAATCCATTGATATTCTTTTTAAAATGCTGCTGTGCATCATAGAAGTCATTTTATGATACCAGTGTTTGACGATGGTATATCCAGGTAAACCACCGCCTTGCTCTTGACCATCATCTCTCACTAGCCTCCATTCATATCCAGTCTATTTTAGGGATGATGTGTGGGTCAGTGGCTTAGTCAGAAGGGTAGCAGTTCAAATCCCAGGGTTGTGAGAGGGATAAGAACATAAGAAATTTACAAATGAGAGGGGGTCATTGAGCCCATCAATCTCGCTTGGGGAGAACTAATTAACTCTGATTTAAAGGAACCCAGGGATGTAGCTTCTGCTACACGAGCAGGAAGACTATTCCATACTATAACTACACGCTGCGTAAAGAAGTGCTTCCACAAATTTGTTTTAAAATGTTCTCCCGTTAATTTCCACTTTTGCCCACAAGCTCTAGTACTCAGGCTAATATTGAAATAGCCATTTGGCTGAACAGCATCCAGCATTGTGTCGCTGAGTAATCCCCTAACTCCCAACTGCTATAGGGACTGACTGACCTCCCTGCTTTCTCAAATGTATGTTGCTTTGGATGAAAAAGCTGAAGACATACCGGTACTCAGCTGCTGATAACCTTGGTCATGGCAATCCGCAGATCTGATGGGCACATAAAGCCAAACCAGAAGAATCCATCCACTAGAACCATTAATATTCCTGCTGTGAGTGGAAACCAGATTCCCTGGCAGAGACACAGGGGAAATGGCCACGATTCGAACCCGCAGCCACGAAACTGAGCGGGTTCCAGTACTGCTCTCCATAAGATTCGGTTTGCAAAATTAATGAATGTCATACATTACTTTAAGGGGAAATTTGTTCTGAATACTGTGTTTTACTGCAGCATGTGTCTATCAGGGAGAAACGCGGGAAGGAGGGGTGGAGAGGCAGAGCCGTCGCTAGAGCATCATACCGGACGTGTGGAATTATTAAAAGTTGGTATTTAAGTAACAGCATGTGTCTTGAAGTGGGGATCCCCAGTGCAAGAGGATGTCCCATCTTCGTAGTCCTCACCGTGTTCTTCACGAAGAGGCAAACATAGACGAGGGCCCGGAACATTCCTCTGCCGCGAACGGCTGGAGGTGCTGCGGTTTCCTGAATGCGGTCTGCACCCTGTGGGCTTCAACCAAATCAATATCGGGGCTCTGGTGCTTGGGCCCTCGTCACTCTGGTGATTTTTCGAATAATTGTAATATAATGAACAGTAAGAAGGAGCTGCGACTTTAGCCTTCAGGTGCGTGTCTCTGCTCCAGCTGAGGGCCGCCAAGCACAGGGAAGCAAGGCAGGGAAGCGTGTCAGATAACACGGGTTCGACGTCCAGGCGTAGGTGGTCATGCAGACCGACCGGAGATAGAGGCCACATTTACCGGGCTTGCATATACGCCAGATGCACTCGCAGATAAGTGCAGGATCCCTAGCATGGGGGTGCTCACGTGAGCCTGGCAAATAGAACTGGCCTCTCTGCAGCCAAAAGACATAAAAGTGCTACAGTGAGATGAAGACTGTGATGGAGAGATACATGAACGAGAGCCGCTGAAAAGGCAGAGATAGCATTGGGGCTCCATAGACCCTGACGTCCTGGAGAATTTACACCTCAGCGGTGCATCCGCCGTGCCTATCCCAGGGCCAGCAGAACACCCAGAACCCCTAAAAGCGTCAGGCAGAACCTGGCCAGCCCCCCGCAAGCTCAGGGTGGAACGGCTATGACCACCTCGGAGAGGCAGAGTGAGGCTTCGTACCGTGAAATCGGTCCTCTGTTACGTGAGAAGTATGTTCATCATGTCGGGCAACTTCATGAGAGATCCGGGATAATTTGCGTTTGATTATTCTTTGAATAAACTGAAATGCTACAGCTGCATTGAGGTCCTCCTGCATTAAGAGATTTACTGTTTTCCCTGCTTATTATTGACACTCATGTTTTTGAGGAATGGTTCAGATAGGCACTGGTGTCAGGGGTCGGCGGGCGATGGATAGGAAGGTTCCAGCCAGCCTATGGCTCCGAGGGGCCCGGAGTCGACCGACAGGAGAGAGGAGCTGCTGGGTGGGGAGTCACTCGTGAAAGAATGCCGGGATTCCAGCTGTGGTTTGGGGTTTCGCCCCTTTCGCTTTTTATTAACGGCATTATGTGGCAGGAATAATGGGAAGCGGCTGTGCGGCCCGCTGGCTGCAGAAGGAATCCGCCACATGATTGGCCGAGACGCCACCTCAGTCCAGGGCCAGGAGAACCTCTACGAACAGAGCTTGACGAATCCGAGGGAGCCTTCCGCTTGAGTCCAGTCACTCATCTGCCTGGTTTTCGGCCTAAAAAGCTTGATATGGAAGGAAACCCCAATAAAGCAGGATGGGGGGTTGTGAAGAGAGCAAGATGTTTAGCTGGTATTTTTAAATGTAAAAGCCAGGGATACGGGGGGGGGGGTGTTGGTGGAGCCATAGAAATATCTTACAGCGTATGGTGAAGCTGAAGGAGGACCTGGCTCGACCCTGTGAAGCCTGGGGGGGGACTCAGAGAGTCACAAACGAGAGTGAGGAAGCATGAGGCTGCTTTTACAGTAACACACACTGGCAGGAGAGTCCATCCTGGAAAATGTGGAAAGGATTAACAGGTTGTAGCTCATTTGTCCAGGAGGATTCCACTCTTCTGCAGCCATGTGTGCCCCAGGCTGCAGTGATGTAACAGATCTGCCCTGATCCACCCAAGGAGGTGCATCAAGCCTCCCACCGACATCTCCTGCCAGGGGCCTGCGGGCGGCGCGTGGCAGCGCATCAGTCTAAAGAGCCTTGGTCTTTTTTTTTTGGATGGCCAAGTAACGTCAAAGTCTGTCTCCGGTCACCGGCCTCGCATCAGAGCCTGTATTGCCACGCTTCTTCATTGATGTTGGTTGGGTTTGGGAGTTGGCCTGCTCTCTTTCTGACATCATCAGGCTCCTCCCCCTTCCTGTGAAAGTCACTTCCTTCCACTCATAAAGTGTGTTTAGCAAAAAGCCCGACTCAGCACACAGCCGTCGGGAAACCGACATTAATTATGACACAGCTGAGGGCAGCCCCAGAAACACACCCATGCTTACTGTATATAAATAGCAGGGCGGGCAACTATATACATGTGGATATACGATATTTTATATATAATAAATCTTTGTCAGCAAAGTATGAAAATGAACGGAGAGACGCGGGCAGCCAAACCAGCCAGTGGGGCTAATGGCAGGAATTGGCGAGGGGGACTTGGCTGTAATCTTACAGGGCAGATACTCGCTGCTCAGTCTGGATGTGGATGTGGTGTCGAGCTTCTAACCGTCTCCTTGAGAGAAGGATGTCGAGGTCAGCGGTCCGTCCCGGCTGACTTCAAATCTTCACAATTAGCAGGACTTAGTAGACTTAAGGGGCGTGATTTTCCAAAGCACTTTGGGTTTGGAGGACTGGTGCACATATGTATAGAAATTCATAAAAAAAAACGTTGCGTCGGTCTGCTTGCTGTGAGGGATTCCAGAAACCAGCCCCCAGGGACACATACTGGCACGCACACGCACATGCCCAGAGTAAAACATCTCGACGAGGTCCACCATGGCTCTGAGGATGCTACGGTGAAGGCAATCAGGCTGGACAGCAGCTTGTAGCAGTTAACGCCGTATAAATATCTCTGACGTTTACGGCCTCCATGTTTTACGTATTTCTAAAGAGGTCAGTTCTCTTCGGAATATTCTTTGATTTTTGACGCCGCCGACATTCTTCCAGGTTAATCTGAGCCTCAAACCTGCGTAACCTCCCCGGTCGCTGGTCCGTCTTTCCTCCGCGGTGGTCGCTAGCTCGCCACACGCCGTGCTACGCTCCTCCAACACGGACACGCGTCAGATCCAGATCCTCACCCGGGGGAAGCTGAAGACCATCTTCCTGGCTCAGGTCCTCCACCCAGGAGCCTCCTGCTATGGGACATGTGAGAGCATGAAGGAGCCATTGAGGTTTGGAGGGTGCAGCTCGGCAGGGGGGAGGCCTGGAGTCAGATCTTACTGCGCGATAGGGTCTTCACGCTTCAGGGCCTTAGTATCTTAACGTGACACCTCCAACAAAAGGCCCTTGTTGGCAAACAAGCGATTGTTGCCAGGCGACTGGCTGGAAAAACATCCTTTGGTCAGAGACGACAATCAGAGTTGGAGTCTCCACCTGCCTAAGGGGGTGTTGGGAGCTGAGATAAGGGTGAGGAGGACCCATGCACTGAGGATAAGCCCCCCGTTATTATTTTATAGACCGCCCCTCCCTTGTCACCCCTATATTTGCCTCAGCTATGGGGCCCTCTCTAATCAGTGTTATTGCCGTTTTCTTTTTTTTTTCATTTAATGTGGAACATGAAACTCACAGCAAAAGGCATTTATATCAAAGTGCATGAAGAAAGTAATGACTGGGGTTACAGAGTGGAAGAGCAGCAACAAATAAGTCAACAATGACAAGGGACTCAATCCTTCACCACGTTCAAGAATTTAAGAATTAGTAAACAGATTGAATTCAATTACAGAAACTTTCAGACATGGCTTTGTGAATCTCCCAAACAAAATCAAGACCCAAAATGAAATTCATAGAAACAACATAATCATAATCAAGATTAAAAAAAAAAAACACGACCATAAAGTTTTAAATTCAATCAAAAAACATAAGCTCCAGGTTTTTTTTTACCCTTCTACGGAAATGTACTTCAACATCTAGAAATTGCAAAGGATTACCATGTGATTCACAGAATTGATCAGAAATACAAAACCTGAATGTAAGTAAACTGGCTTAGCTGCCTGCTAACGTCTGGAAAGCAGAGCGTCCAAAATTACTTCCCTGGAGGCATAATTCTCCTTGGCTCCTCTCAATCTGAAGCAGCAGCAGCTCTGATTCAAGGTTCCTCTGAGTCTCCTCAGCCTCTCCCAGAGCCGTTGTACTGGTGACCTTCTTCTCTCAGCTGCTACCCACAGCTCATGATCTCAGGTGAGGAGGTTTGCCTTGTCTGACAGCTTAACTCGCCACCACAGAGCTCCTGAGTTCCCGGCAAAACTGCCCTCACTGAACCGATCTGCCTGTCAATCTCATGTTCCCTCTTACCACCACTCACCTTGAGGCACTTCACCTCCTTCGCTAAGGGCAAACATTCCCCCGTTTTGTGAAAGGAGTGATACAGTCTTTTCCAAGAGAGAGCACCGTGGCCTCGGATTGTGGGGTGCTGATCCACACTAGAATTGCTCAAATGCACATGGTGGTCCTGATGAGACCAGATGAATGACAGCATCTGCACATAGCAAGGCTATGCCTTCGTGTTACTGATACTGAATCACACATCAGACTGGATATAATCAGCCCCACCCCACATAATAGCTCCAACTGGGCCCCCGTTATGTCTTCTCCTGGGCTGCCACCTGGGCCTGAGTCTAGGCCCAGGACAAATTCTCCAGCAGTCTTCCCTAGAAAGCAAGCTTGGATACAAGACGCACCCTCGCCAGAAGCCAAGACCTAAGCATGTGGCAATTTTGTGCAAGATATGTGGACACAACTGTATTTATTCCAGGACATGATAGCATGCAATAGCAGCCTTCGTACTCCCTCAGTTTGTGCCGGGTCACATGGGCATATAGTCTCCTAAAGTCCACAAAGCACATGTACACTGTTTTGGCATATTCCCATGAACCATCACATCCCACACTCCATAGCTTCCAACGGCGGTTTGCTGCTTGGGTTTAGATCCGGTACCACAGACAGGACCCCAGGTATCTCCCTGGCTCCCGACATGAGAACTGGAGCCTCCCAGTATAACCACCGAGTGTGTGGCAGGATCCCCTCACTCACTGGGTTTTCCAAGCCATTGATTGAGGCATTTATACTCTCTGCTGCCACCTGCAGTCGTATAGAGGCCCCTCATGTCCACTGGGAAAAATTCCAGCTACACAGGCCTTAGACTGGGATTTCTCACCCCACCAGCCTGAGATCTTTCTCTCTGGCGAACTGCAGGGTAGGAGACGCAGCACCCCTGATCAAGACGTCTGGTTCCTGAGCCTATAA
This sequence comes from Pollimyrus isidori, assembly GCA_019775955.2. NCBI lineage: Eukaryota > Metazoa > Chordata > Actinopteri > Osteoglossiformes > Mormyridae > Pollimyrus > Pollimyrus isidori. The sequence continues at coordinate 27,760,969 of JABFDZ020000002.1, forward strand.
TATGCATGGAAGAAAAGCCAACTGTATCTCCTACACTAACTAACTAACTAACTAACTAACTCAGGCACATTCACCACCAGAGAGTTGTACGATCCCCAAAACCCCTGTCCATTGTGAATCAATTCTGGCATTTTAAACAGTGATGCTTATATTTCCAATCCCAACAAATAAATCCATCATATTTTTACAGGTAGACTCTTGAACACCAAGACACACATACCCAAAGACTCCTTCGTTACTTAAAAGGACCCTGCCCAGTATAGTTGGATCTCTTTGAGGCCAGGTGTTAAAATCATTTTGACTAGGAAAAAAAATGTTAATTGTTGCTATTATTGTTACCGTGGTTGTTGGTAGTGTGATGGTGTAATGAAAAGGGATTATTTTATGGTATGCCTGTTTGCCAATCCTGGCTTGCATAAGACAAGCACTTGGACAGACTACAGTGTATTTAGAAGGGTGTGAAGTGTGTGGAACTGGGAAAGCTGAAAGTGTTTTGGAGTATTAAAATCGTTTTTCAAAGAAAACCGTAGCTATCTAAGACTTTGCCTGCAGTTGGTGGAGGAATCGTGCCAGCCATGATCAGACTGGCACAAGTTCCCTGTCGAACACCCACCATGGCTGGGGGGGCACCGTACGCAGTTAGTTCAGGGTCTGTGAAGCACATGGGGTCCCTTTGTAACCTCTGCTGTCATGGGGGTTTGACAGCCATGTATCAGGCCAAAATTGTGATTTTGAAGGTAACTGCGGTGAACTTCTGTGTTTGAAAAATTAATAGCAAGCATGTGTCTGTCTGAAACCTCCTTTCTTTATACTGACATTTCTTTTAAGACAATTGTTTTACAGTTTAAAAGGTGCATAAGGTTTTTCCCTGTGATATAGGTGCTTTAGACTGTTACTTTCATGCCAAGACCTTGTGGAAAAAACAGGTAAGGAAAGGATAAGTCTAGCAGTTTTTTGAAAAACTTGATTTTGGGGGTGTCATCACTCTGCTTCCAAAATGAAGTACAATTCAGCTGTCAAACAGCTGTGAGGCATGGAGGTATGGAGAAGATTTGGGGAGGAGCCCTAACCACGTTCGGTGGAAAAGATGCGGAAGAAAGCTAATCATCACAAACATCTCATTCAGTATTCATTTATTTTTCCACAACAAAGAAATAAATATTTAGGGTGATTCATTTGAAAGAAAAATATTAGCAGCACTTCTGCTTGTGTGCTGTAATCACAGCCAAAGAGCCTTTGGGTCTTCAGTCTCTTGAGTTTTTGCTGCTGTCAAATTGAAGTGAGTCCCATACTTTTTTCATACTCCTTCCAGAATAATGGGTAGCTGGACTTCAAAAAGATATGGCTTAATTTGTATGAAATTATGTACTCATCTCTCTTGGGTTATAAGAAATGTTAACCTCCATTTTGAAGAATTTTATCACTACAAATCCTTAAGACCAAGGCTGCGGAGAACACAGATCCTCATAAATGGAAGCTCTTTTCACTCAATGGTTGCTAGGACACGCCAACAAACTTCTCCTTTCCTTGAAGATGCTGTCTGGCTAAAAAATCTTTGATCAAGCCTTTCTGATTAGCTGATAATGCTTCAAAGAGTTCTAGATGTTTCAGTAATAAGTACGCCTGCCCCGAGAATTCATGACTAAACTAGAAACACACATATTGCCAAATATCTTGAAACAAGACGGATATGATGGTTTCCTGCAGTACGTTTCTGTAAGTTGTGTTATTATCTTTGGAATAAAAATCACATGGTGTCTCATGTCATAACTTTGAACACGAAACAGCCCCGCTTAAGTATCCAAATCCTCTGAAAATACATGCTTTCTCCAATCGGTCTTCTAATACGTGAAGTGGTTGCTTGGACAGAAAAAAAAAGGTTTTTACAGCCAAATGTAGCGATAAAGCAAAACACAGATATGGGCTATTCCCATCAGAAGGTTAATATTCAATGAAACACGTCATTCAAGCTTCCTTACTTCACTGTTTTCTCATGATACGGTAAAAACATTATATAACTTTAAAATCAATGTCCACCCTGAAAGGTAATCAGTCATTGTGATCTCTCTGGCTGCAATGTGCTGTATTTTCCAAACACTTAGCAAATATTATGATAGGCGTGTAATTTTTCATTTTTTAATGTGTTAACATATTAAGCAGTTCCCCCTGGTTAAGATGCAGTTCCTTGTGTAAGCTGCATATTTGATCATCCGCCAAATTCATGCTGCAGTTTCTTCTGGTTTTCTGAAGGAAAACAGTAATTATGTTTTTTTTCTCCAGCAGAAATCTCAGTCGTTACTCGTTTTTACCCCCCAGCAGCGCTGCCAGATGAAATGAAACTGCGGAGAAGCGTAAATGCTTTGTGTAGTATCAAGCTCTCAATTGTACAGCAGTATGTTTTCCAATGTTTTACTGAAGTGGCACAAACACAAAATAAACAAAAAACAAAATAATGTTTACAAGCCACACAAAACTGCACAAGCTGTCCTAAAAAATTTATAATTTTTGTTTTTACGATTGCACTAACATTATTGGTGACTTCAACCTTACAAATATAGGCATCCTTCCTAAGCAAAATGCATTGTTTGCTACACACATGCTGGCTCATGGTTGGATCGTAACAATGGAATGGCTCTAATTACTAGGTTAGCACAGAGTGCTGTAGCTGATTTGCATACTCTTAAATAAAACGGCAAATCATTGTCTTCAGGTTATCGTCAGGCTGAAGTGCAATTATTGTGTAAAGTAAAATAAAGCATTTTATTTGTGAAAATATCACTGGGGAGGCAGCCCCCTCCCCCCAATCAGCACCAATCAGCAGAGAATGTGTACAATCTGCTGCTCCTGCTGAAGGGCTTTTTTTTCACAGTGGGGGGCTGGTGGGGGTGGGGGCCTGTTACCCAGAATCCCTAGTATAACACATTGCAGGAATGAGGGTTATGAGAGGGGGCGCCCTCCTCTGTGTGCCTGGGGGTGAAGGGGGGGGGCTCTGCAGTAATATCGCACAGCAGACGTAGAGGCATACTCTCTGCAGGACGGCACTGCCCACTGGGTGGCAGAACGGCAGCCCGAAGACTGCATTAGGAGGTGCTCAGGTGCTCATCTAAGGAGCCCAATGCTATTTGGCTCAGATAGTCCATACTGATCCAGCAGAGTCTCCTGAAGGAGATGCAGGATAATGGACAATGCGTCTCTTTATAAACTGAAAACAGCCTGGACTTTGTTGTGCCACACTGTGCCATACCATGCCGTGTGCCAGTCGTGCTGTGATGTGCTGTGCCACGCTGTGCTATGTTGTGTCATTCTGTGCCCACCGTGTTTTTCTGTGCCAGGCCATGCGGTTCTGTGCCTGCTGTGCCATCCTGTGCTAGCTGTGTTGTGCTGTGCTGTTCCTGCTGTGTTGCACCATGCTTTGACATGCTGTACTGTGACAGAATGTGTTATTCTGGCTGTGCCATGCTGCACCCTGCCATGCTGCACCCTGCCATGCTGTGCTGTGCCATGACAGGTTTTGCGGTGCCATGTTGCGCTCTCCCATGCTGTGCCGTAATGCATTGCGCTGTGCCATGCTGTGCTGTGCCACAAAATGCTGTCAGCTATGCTGGGCTGGGCTTGCCATGATGTGCTATGCTGTTTTGTGCCATCCTGTGTTGTGGCGTGATGTGTTGTGCTATGTTGTGCCATGACATAATGTACTGTGCTGTGCTTTTGCCGTGCTGTGCCATGCTGTGCAGTGATGTGTGTGCTGTGCCAGCAGGCAACCCCACACCAAACCCATTCTGGCTGCCCACACTACCACAGACAGGAGAAAGGACACAGGATGACTTTCATGTAATGTTTGGACTCACTTTGGATCATGTAAGCCTTATTTTTAAAATAGGGGTTTTGTTTGGGTGGACTTTGCCGAGTCCTCCTTTCGAAGTTCAGGCTTCTGCTCAGCTCATTATGTTAATTAACCTGAACTCAATCTGCCATTGATCCTCCTTTTACTGATCCCGTTTATTTATCGCAACTCGGGCCACATATTAGCCCTGGTGTGTGACAACTAGAAGCAGTCTGTCCCAGGGAAACGTTTGTGTTGGACCGCCAACCTAGGGCATGAGAAACTGGACACGGCTAAAAAAAAAAAGGAAAGATAAATATACAAGGTTTTACAAAGCGGCCGGCTGGGTTCATGGGTGCTCAGTAGTGTGAGCGGCTCTTTTAGTGAATTTACGGACCCGGCTTTTGGACCAATGATGCTGTATTATTATGTGGTGTCCCCGTTCAGATGCAGTGCCAGCAGTGCTCGGGTTAAATAAAGGCCCAATTTTCTCGGAAATGAAGGCGGGCGGCTTGCTCTGGGGGTCGGGAGCATTTTCAGAGCCCCTGTCCTGCATGGGTCACCTCAAATGTGGTGGGATCCTTGGAGCGAGGTGCAGCAGAGCTGATGTAATTCACCAAAATAGCATTTAGGGTTCAGGACATGTGACCATGAAGGGATCTGAACATCACTCCCTCCCGTACACGGCCTGAGTTGAACCTCTAAAGCAAAAAGACAGAGAACCAAACCAGGGAGACTGCATTCATCTTCAACTGGATTCACAAAGAGCACAGAAGCTAGTCATTAACCACTCCTCGCCATCACTGAAAACAGGAATCAATGTTAAATTTCAGGCAGTGCATGATGGGTAACTGAATTCATTTTTGGCTGCAACACAACACATCCCACAAATGACTAAATGAAAACAAGTTATCATTCATGAAAATCTAATTTAATTATATAAGGAGAAACATTGGTTTATCTTAACGTATGATATTTAAGACATAAAACAAGCAGAGCTAAATACAACGTCACACGAACCACTCTCAGAGCCACATAATTACAGACATTTTTTGATGTTTTTATTGCTTTCTCTTGTCCTGCCATGGTCACCACTTTGTATACCATCTACAATTCCAATACTTAGTAGGCACCCTTATCTAAATAAGGGGTGGTCGATCTTATCCTCAAAGGGCCGCTGTGTACGAAGGTTTTTAGGATAAGATTTAGGTCAGCTGCCCAAACCCAAATGTGAGGACGCTTTAGCCAATCAATCCTCTAAATCGTAATCTAGCTAGGGAGTTGCACCAAAAACCTGCACACACAATTACCTACCCCTGATCTAAAGCAATGCACCTTTTTGAGAAAGCAGGGTTAGGCAGTCCTTGAGGGTTAAGGGACTTGTTCAAAAGCCTAATGGTAAAACCACTCTGCTGACCCTGAGACCATGAGACCAGCAACCTTCTGATAAGAGGTACAACATCTTAACTCACTGAACTATACGTGGCCCCCAAAAGGACACTGATGTCAATCTCTCCTACCCCACTAAGGTATCTGTGTCTTAATAACACACTTCTGCTGCACCATCCGGTTGTCTGAATGTGTTCCTGTATTTGCTCTGAATCACTGGGATTCTGCGATTGCCAAGGAAACACTGAAGTGACCTCACTGGGTGGCCTGGGAAGATCAGAGCGTTGTGGGTAACATTCCCGTATTCACCACCAGTCAGGAGCCAGGATGTGCTGATGGGTCGCTGATTCATTGGCCATGCAGTGCGACGGTAAAGCCATCGAAGGCAAGCAAATGAGGCCACAGATGGTTGTGTAGTTTCATCATGGGGGGGAGGGAATGAGGTCCCCACACAACAGCCAAGAGAACTCCCATGAAAATACTGGCCAAGAAAGACACTTAAAGCAAGCAGGTTCTGGAAGCCCACCTCCCAATTCATCCCAAACACTCAAAGCACGCTCCGGATGCCCTCCCTGACTAAGTTCAATGACCAGACCCCCCCAGCCACCACGGCAACAGGGCCATCAGACATCACCTCCGTTATTAAAGCCAAGGTGTCCCACCCCCACGTCCAGTCAATAAAGCGAATGTTTCAGGTCCAGTGAAAAGGTCTGGTCTTTCTCCCGGGCGCCGAGGAATTGTCAAGTGCCCAGGCGACCTTCGGGCCCACAGTGAGGAGGGGGTTCTACTGGCAGAGAGAGGCGAGTTCTTAGACGGGACTCGTTTTCGGGATCCGTGTGTGGAGGGTCACACTGGCAGCGTTCAAGAAAGCAGAAGCTGAAGCATTTAGAAGCTGAGGCTACTGAGAGAGTGGGGAAGAGCTGCCTGGCCTGGCCCAGCTCGTTCAGCGACGTCCCACAAATTCACATGCCGACCGGTTTCAGCTCATTGTCGCAGCTCCTCTCCTCTAATTAACATCTCCACCTTTGGCAAGCGCAAGCCCAAGATCACGCCCAAGTGATGGCAACTGGGCCTGGAGTGACGCAGAACACAGGGATTCTGGGAAAGGCCTCTGCCCAATTGTAATTTTTATGTTGTTGTCATAAGAGGTGTTTCTCTGTTGCGTGCGTCTTGGCGCATCTGGTGCCCATAGCGTGCAGTGGGCTGTTAAACATCCTGGGAACAGGTGGGCATTCTTTGAGCGCGTGAGCTTCCTGCAGCAGGCAGCGCTGCCCTCTGCGTAAACCCCAGTATCGGTGCCAGCCCGCCTCCCCAAAACCTCACGCCGGACCCGGCTCGGCCAAGGCTTCCCGCTGTCCTCAGAGTTACTCTTTCATGTGTCGCCCCAAAGACAGCAAGCTTTCCTCTAAGACTCGCTATTCGTCCGATAACGTGCTTTTTAAGGCACTGCAATGTCAGGCTGTCCCCAGAGCCAGGCTGAAAGGCTGGGATGTCCTTACCAGCCTCCTTAGCAAGAGGACCATGGTAATTATGGCCCTGTGTGACAAAGCTGAGCCCAGGGGCAGTCTGGGAAATCTCAGCAGGTGTTTCATAGCCCTGGTGGGCGGGTGGGGGGGGGGGTACTTTATCCCAGAGATTACCCTTCAGCAGAGAGTATTCTCACCTCATCTCACTGTGATATTGTAGAACAGGGTGTCAAACTGCAGTCCTGGGGGGCCGGAGCGCTACACCTTTTTGAGTTACCCTTCATTGCACTCATCTGATTCAACTCCTTGCACCTCCTTGTGCTAATTACCACACAGCTCTTGAGGTGAATCACTTGTAGTGGAACAGGGAAAGAACTAAGCTACACAGGCCTGCGGCCCCCCAGGACTGCAGTTTGACAGCCCTGTAATAGATTACTTGGAACCGCACCATCATAGTTTTAGATCAGCTTTTCCTCAATCTACTTGAGGATGTTAATTGCATTAGATACATAATGGAGACAGATTTTGTGTCATTGTGTCATCTTTCATTATGACCCTCCTCTCCTCTAGGGGGTGCCCTTTCCTCTTGCTTATGCTTTTTTCTTGTTCTGCTTCTGTTTAAATGCCATCGGCAGTCAGCAATGCATGCCAGTGGATCTGGATGCTCTGAATGCTCCTGTTAGTGTGCCTCTGGTGTGATCTGGCCCTCAACAGAACACGACCCCCCCACCCGCAGCTGGATCCTGGAAACCTTTTGTCCTTAAATGTTATCCTCTGTTCCTGATATTATGTCTATTTCCCATTTAATATGGCCAGCAGCCTGAGACTGGGGTGGGGCAGATGGGGTGGGGTAGTTTGATTGAGCCCTCCCTCCCCCCTCTCTGCCCAGCCAGGAACAACCCATTCCAGCCCACTGTGAATCCCAAAGCCCCCCCACCTTGCCACACATACACCCCAACATGTGAAAGTAATTGTGGGGCTGCGTGTCTGGGAGGGGGTGGGCAGGCTCCGTCAAGTTTCAACGAGGCCCCCTCGACGGACGTGAGCTGAGGGGCAGCTCAAGAAAAAAAAGTACTGGCAGGGCGATTACACAGCGGAGGCCTTTGATGGATTCCCGGAGGAGCTGGTCGACGCGGGATTGATCAGGCCCCAGGCCCGGGGCCAGCCCCCCCCCCCCCTCGCGATTTTATTCTTAACATACTTGTGACATTTCCTCATTAAATACCCTGGGAAAGGAAATGCATTTCAAACGCAAGACACCTAAAGTCGGCGTCGCTAGCAAACGTCAACCCTCATTTACGCCAAAGTGCCCCTGCTTTTCTTCGGCTGACCGTAAAAAAAACGACTATCAGTGTTTATGGAATTAAATTATGCGCTGCGGACCCAATGGGAAGTGCTTTGCATTAAAGCGGCAATTAGGAGCACGTTTAGGGTTTGGGACGGCATGGCTTTGTTTAAATGAGGTGGCCGTCTGCTTTGTGAAGTCAAGATATCATCTTTCCTGTCCCGACTGCAGAGCAGATCTGCCCGTGCTGCTTTTAAACGTTTCGAACATCACAAAGGAAATCAGCTTTTTGAACTAAAATGAAATAAATGCATCATCCTTTAAAATGAGCCATTCGGAGGCACATGTGGCTTTGTGTGTGTGTGTGTGTCTGTATGTTTGTCTGTGTGTCTGTGTCATTAGTTGTGGCATTCCTCCGCAGCGATTAAGGGCCTCTCAGACATTTTTCTCATCCTCAAGGAGGAATACACCGAAGCCACTCGCGAATCCAAAGACAAGCATTGTTCATGAGACCCCTGTTAAAGCTCATTAATGGATGACACCCATGAATGTACCCCCAAGTGCTTTCCAACTGCAGGAACTTTTTTAATAAACCAGGAACTAGGAACTTGGACCACAGGAACTTGGTCTGATTGTAGATCCCTGGAGGTAATCCCTGCACCTTTTTAAGTCCTTACTCTGGAGTAGGTACTTTTCATTTGACCACTCATTGCAATAAAATTAGCTGATTGGCTGACCACAAGAACCGATCCTAACTTGGAAATTGCACAGATGTGCAGGTAAAAGAGGAAAAACAGAGCAGATGGAATTATTTTTGTATCTCAATTATATCAAATGCATTAATGAATACATATTTTGCTTGCACCTCCATAATTCTGCATTGGAAAATACGATCAATTATCGATATATTTTTATCTAATATCACTGGTGCCAACTGATGGAATAATATTAATAAAATATAATATCACTTTTGTTTAGTAGTAAACAACAGATTGTTGGCCAGGTTTAGTAATGAATTTTACATAATAGTTAGTTCTAATCAAGAAATCTGATTGGACGAGAATCATTCTATGAATGCTGTTATCAGAGTATGTCTAAACTCACTTGACATTTTGCATAAACTGTGCAGATTACAGTGTAATAACTCTGCTTTGCGAATTTAACACTGTTACATATGCTTCATTTCCACCAACATGGAGCCAGTGCTGGGCTGATTCTTGCCCAGTTCCATTTGAAACCAGCCCTTGAACGTAGGCAGAAGCGAGAGTAAAGTAAAGTTCATATTATTCTGTTTTGTTGGATTTATTTTGATCTGTTTCGGATTTAAAGTTTTTATAAGGTGCCGAACCGAGAAAAAGTTTTCAGATTATGGCTCGTGCACTGTCTCTACTGCTTGTATCCACTTCTGTCTCCTTAAAGGCTCCCTGTCTGTGTGTGTAAGTGAGTTGATTCATTTTCTCGCTCTCTTATTCCGCTGTCCTTTTAAAGATTGCCCAGTAAAACAGTCTGCTAACAGCTTCACTGTCCGCCTCATGATCTCTTCACCACCTAAGTGCTACAATATTTTATTTTTTAGTCTTGCAGTGTGGCTTTAATTTACAATGCAAAGTTTTTCCTCTAATAACCTGGCTAGTTGTTTAACTGCTGGCACCAGCAATATTAGACAAAACTGTATCGGTTATGGCCTGAATTTTCCGGATGCGAATGGTTTGGACTAATCACCCGCTTTTGCTGATGCTATGGGAATTATTTTTCTTTGTGAAGGCCTGCGAATGTTTAATTGAATAAATAAAATCTTATTTCTGTTGCCTTATAAATGCTATTCAATGGGCTGTTGTATAAAAGCATTAACATGCTCGTGCAGTTGCACACTAATATATCATGGCTGCGGCCTCATCCTAAGACTGAATCACAGTCATGATGTATTGGAGTACAACTGCACTACTTCTCGAGTTATTATTGCTTAAATAAACATGTCAGGGGTAGAGTTCCCACCTCAGTCCTATAAAGTCTTCGACACTGAGCCATTGGCAAAAATATTGCACATAGCAACACCATTCCAAAGGTTCATTTAGGCCCGTTTGAAAAGGAAAATGATAGGGACATTCCGTGTCTCAGAAAGAAATTTATTTTTTTTTGCAGAACATACAACCAAAATCAGGTGGCAACCCTTGTCATGGGCCATAAAAATAAAATACCATGGCCCATTTTGAACCAATAGGGGACATGATTTGTCCCAAAGTTTCTGATTGTGCAATAAATCTCCCTAATAACAAATAACCACCAAAACCACTTGTTCCCCCTCCCCTGTTTAGGGGTGCCGGTGTCGTTCCATATGAACATGTAGTTCTGTGCGAAGTTTAACGTACAAGCTTTTTGCATCTCCCCAGTTTATTTAGCATACAGACATTTGTGGGAAATTCCCCCACCCGCACCGCATCTGAGCTTAGTTATGACCCATCCACCCAGGGCACTGAGAAAGGCCTCGCCTCTCCCTACCTCAAACATGAAACTTCAGGTTTCTGCCATGGCAAGCATCCATATTTTAAGGCTGATTTATACTTCTGTGTTGGTGCCCAAGGTGGGTCAGAGGTGGGGTCACAGAATAGTCAGGTAAAGGACAGAAATGTAACATTACTCTTAAGATGGGACTTGAAACATAAAAGGGGAACTGCTGCTTTTGCATGTGTTTTGTTGTCAATGTTTGATGCTTTGATGCCATGCAAATTCAGCTGAACCTGGAGCAGCATCATAATGCAAGACCACATGATTACCCAGCTGTCCCAGGCGGAGCAGCGATTTGAGGTAAATGATTGGAGCTCCTGGTCCAAAGAAGCCTGCGGAGGACCTGGCTGACTGCCGGAAGAGGGGTACAAGTGCCCTAACACTTCCTGGCACCCCTGCACTCAGAGGTGTTTACTGTGGCAGCCGCCCAACAGCTGGGGGCGGGGACTGAGTGGCAGCTATGGGCTTCTAAAGAGGCTCCCACTGTCAGTGCCAGGTGGCCTTTTGTGCAACACCCCCTTTTGAAGAACCACTGGCAGATCCCACTGGAGGAAAAGGGAAACCCCAAAACTACTGAGCACATGTACCTTAGGAGGACGTCTGAGAGGATTACAGGTGTCGCCAGGGTCCATCTTATTCATGCAGAAATCCCATGGAAGCTGAGGGATCTCTGAAATCAAGTGCCAGGGTGAGTTGGGCTTTAGTCCAAGTCGTGCCGTCTGCCCTGACAGCAGCCGAGCCCTGGGCTTCCACGCTAATGGCTGTGCCGTCTGCGGCCTCGCCGGTGGGCCTCTGAGTGGAGCCGCTCTGGTGGCGACGAGAGCACCCCGCACGGCGGACCCCTCTGCGCCCTAGAGGCCCCCGGCATTCCTTCCCATCTGATAGTGGGGCTTATCTGGGCCAGATGGGGGTGCTGACTAGGAGACGCTTGTTGGGCTCCACGGAAACATCAACACATTCCAGCCTTGCATTCCTCGCAGCCAGTGAAAACAGTGCCGGCCGATAAGAGAAAGGGCAATCAAAACAGCGATAAATCGCACCGGATACAAAGCGCCGCCAGCCACGCTGTGGAGCCTTCAAACAAATACTTTCTCTGACCACTGTAAATACCCATAATCCCCTGGGCTGCTGCTCTTTTTCAGGTCCAGTGGGTGCTTTGTGTTTCCTGGCCTTTATTATGTCATTGCAGCACCAGCTGAAGCCAACTTCCTTTTGGAATCGCATAGACTAGGAGTGATTTCCTGGGGAAATTCACCTGGGACACAGGGACTCAGAGTGACTCACCTGGGCTACAGAGACTCAGAGACACTCACCTGGGCTACAGAGACTCAGAGACACTCACCTGGGACACAGGGACTCAGAGTGACTCACCTGAGCTACAGAG
>JABFDZ020000002.1:27784585-27794683 GCA_019775955.2 Pollimyrus isidori
ACAGATCCTCTTAGTGGGGGAGGGGCTCTGGGTCCAGTAAAACAAAGAGGAGCGACAAGGGGGTCGTCGGGATGGGGGGGGTGTCTGTTTCAGGCCTGTTTGATCTCAACAAATTGTGTGGTGTGAGGAGAGCCCAGAGCGAAGAGCACCCCAGCAGCAGAGACAAGCCTAAAGTAAACTCCCCGGTTTTAGCCCCCTAGCGCCCGCTCGCCTGGTCCAGCTCCAAGGCTGAATCACAGAAATGCTATGTAGAGCAGAAAAACAGCCTAGTGTGCCGCCGTAGTTATGAAGATCGCACGTTTTTCCCAGCACTCCGGCCACTCGGGGAGGAAAGGCCATCGAACCGGCTGGCTTCAGGTAAAACACGGGGTGCCGAAGTTGGCTGAGGACATGGATAGCAGAGGGATATCTGTGGCTATTAATGCCATAACCTTTGCAGCTGAGGACATTAGTGTCCCGGTTTCCGGATCTGATTCCGTCCTAGCAGGCGCCACGTTGGCATCAGGTCAAGCGTTTGTGAAACACGAAGTAAAGTGGACGCGAACCTTATGGATGCAGAAGGTAGCCTACAGGGCTGACGCCTCAGCCGTTCTCCGGCCATCCTCCCACTAAGCTCCTAGATGGGCTCCGGCCAAACAATGGCCCAGAAAGGCAAACATCTCCAGGTGCCCTCTCGTGACCCTGATGCTCTTCAAGCTCAGGAAGTCAACAGAGCCGCTTGTATTGCCCCCAGTGTGCTGTGTTTGACTTTCCCTCCAGACTGGGGTGGGCACTTGACAGAAGCCTGTTAGGCTGTGAACAAACATCTTCGATTGTCCTATTAGAGTCTGCCCCCCCCAACAGTTTGCATGCTTTAGCCTGGGCAGTCAGATTGGGGGGAGAGGGGGGTACATTCCAGCTGAGGCCGATGAAACCAGTTAATGGTACTTTGTAATTAAAAATGCAGTTCCCTGCTGGTTGTAAATTTTGTGTGTATTGTAGTGCTTAGCCTCCTGTGGCATGATACCTTCCCATCGTTCATCTTCTCCTTGTTTGAGCTGCTAAAGGCCTCAGCCCTTCAGCGGTGAAGCTCCAATCGCACATTCCTGATCTGTGTGCGCAGTTTGCACGTTCTCCCCAAGATTCTTACAGATGCTCTGCTCCTGCAGCACCAAGGCACATACATCTTGTTTACTTACCAGTTGCTTTTTATCTAGAGCAGCAACACATCTCTGAGAAAGCAGGGTCAGGCAGTCCCAGGAGCACCTGAAAAGTTAAGGGCCTTGCTCAGGGGCCAACGATGAAATCACCATCTCACAGGATTTGAACCAACGACATTCCAATCACAGGCAGTTCTAACCTGCTGAGCCACATATCACAAGCTAGTATCACTATATTTCCTGTAAGGCATCGAGTGGGAATAAATTTATGCATGAGAACAGGTCGGGCCGAGATGTCTTGTGCACTCAGGAAGAGCTCCGTCTGTCGATTTAGCCATGTGGAAGACCTTGGAAGGGCGTTCTTTGGGAAGGTGCGAGGCTGAAGGGGTTACTGCGGTCACGCTCTGTGCGGTGGCCGACGCAGCACTTTTGGAGAGCGAGCTCCAGTAGCTCTCTGGAGGAGGTGTCCCCGGCGTGTAAACGCTATGGTGAAATGCTCTTGGCAGGAAGTGACATGAGCTTGCAGTTCTGCGGTCACCAAGCAGTAGGGGGGGGGCTGCCTGTTCTTGATGCTTATTTCCCCAGTCAGGGTGGGAGTTTTTCTTGGTTCCCCTTTGTTTCTCTGAGCCTGTCAGCTGCCCTAACTACAAACAGAACCTAGGTTTGGCAGCCATGTTTCTGGACAGGAGTACAACTGATCCTCCTTGAGAGCTCCCTGCTGCATTTATGTGGACCATCTCGAGGTGTTTCTTAGTGGACCTCAGCAGGGCCGCCTTTTATGGCTCTGGATGGGGAGGGGGGCTATCCCAGTCCCCTCCCAGGGCAGCCTTGTGGGCCCAGGGAGCCAACGAGAATGAAGCCCTTAAAGCAGCACTGTTTGGGGCGAGGTGGAGGTGCAGAAGGGCAGACATGATGGAGAACCGGATTTCTCCATCTCGAAAGGAGACCTCCCGGTCAGACGTCCCCAAAGGAGAGACGGGAAGGGAGCAAAACAGCTGGCCAGACCTTCATTCAGTGTAGGCCGTCTTTTGGGGAGTGAGGCAAGCTCCCCCCACTGCCCCGGTCCCAGATAACCCTGACCCATGGTTGCCGGAGCACAGGAACGGCTACTCCTGCTCTGTTTTCACAGGCCACCGTACACCGGGCCCCCAGCCTCGGCCTTGCATACCCCCCCGTGACTAATCAGAAACCTTTCTTCCACATCAGCTCTTGTTTTCCTTTCTTGTTGGATGATGTTCTAATGCGCTCTCACTCTCTGGGGTCCAGTGTGAAACCACCGCCCCCCCCCCGACCCCCAGCCTACCAAACTGCCCAGAAAGCACAAAAGGTATTTGCCCCTTTCCTCCTGTATAGGGGCAGTTCCCCAAGCAGCGCAGTCGGAGCCCCTCGGTGTCACGCCATAAAAGCGAGGCCCTGGGCGGGTGATTAACTTCACTGCCATATTTGCTCCGCCGTGAGAAAGCACATATAAAACTTTGCGAACCGACATGCGCTTGCACACACCGTCCACACTGCCCCTCGGCACGAGCGGATGTACAAACCGCCGTCAAACCGGCGTGGATGAGGCTGCACGTCACTCTCCTTCTCCACCTCATCGATGGGCAGGTCAGAGAGGGAGATGCTCATGCTGATAATCGCCCCCCACCCCCCTGTCCCGCACGGCTGCCCAGCAGTGGGCCGCTAACAGGCTCTCCGGGAAGGTGGGGGTGCAGCCGGAGGGGCAGCATTTAGTGAGCCTGGTGATTTATAGTCCAGCACGTAAAACACTCTGCAATCCAGCCTGCATCTGAATTCAATTTGAGGCCGGGGGGGGGCGTTAACACGGACACACCGCTTGGCCTCTGAGCCCTGCGTCCTGTGTGGACCTGTTACCCACCCCCCCCCCACCACCATTTTAATGGACCAGGTGAGAGAGGACACCCAGAGCCTTTTGTCCGGAATATGCCTGGGTGGGGTTTATTATCCAGGTGCTGGGGGGAGGGGCATTTAAGACCAGAGTATGAAGTTTATTGATTCACGCCTCCCACCCCCCTTCCCAGGAACACTTCCTTATGCAATTTTTTCTCTGCCATCTCCCCCCACCCCCAGTCAGTCTATAGCTCCCTGAGGACCAGTACCACCTCAGTGGGAAGAAAGGGGGGTGTTTATTTAAACACGGCAGAGGGCCCATATAAATCAACCTTACGTGGTGATGTCATAATCAGTGAGGTCATCTCCCCACTGCCGGGGGCCTGACAGCACGTGCGTTTGTAGAACGTTCCACACGGAGCCGAGCGGGGGAAGGACGAAAGTACCTCATGTTCACCCCACGTTCCAGTGTGTCACGGAATATCCCTGCATGATCTCAGTATAGAAGGCTCCCGGTCTTATGGTCCATGGGCCACGCTTTCCCATGATTCCCCTGTCTGTCTATTCACCTGCCTTTCTGTCACTCTGACTGTTTACAAGGCTGTCTGTTTGGTTGCATGTTGGTCTACTACTCTGTCTGTCTGTCTGACAATCTGCCATCTGTCTGTCTGCCTGTCCATCTGTCCAAAATGCCTCCCTGAGGTTTGTTGCCCCAAATTTCATGGGGGGGTTGGCAGCCATTTTTTTGGACAGGAGTTTGAGCGAACCTCCTCGGCTAGGCGGCCCCTGGAAGCTCCATGCTGGGTTTACATGGACCATCTTGAGATGTTTTTTAGTTTATCTCAGCAGTGTTGCCTTTTACAGAATGTGGATGTGGGGGTGGGGATCACCTCTCAGCTGTCCCAGTCCCCTCCCGGGGCAACCTCATGGGCCCAGCGAGCCTCGTGGATGGAGCCATCAGAGCAGGACTGATTGATGAGAGGTGGTTGTGCAGAAGGCCCGACTTGTTGGAGAACTGGAACCTTCCGTCCCGCCCTCCCCACTTCTTGGTGGAATGTCCGCACAGGAGATACCGGAGCAGGACCAAGCGGTGGCCCACTGCTGAGCGCACAGTGAGCTTGCGGTGCTCTGTATGAATAAATGAGCGGCTTTGCTCAGGTATAAATGCGGGAAAGGCTGCTTTATTCACGTCAGCCATGAACGGGCAAGTCGGCCGGAGTGTCCAGGATGGACATTGTGGAAACACAGAGGGGGGGCATGGCGGGCACTGATAACATGCAGACGCCACTGAGGGGATGGAAAAAGCGAGGAAATCAAAAGACAGGGAAAAGATAGAGGAAGGAATGCTGGGTTTGAGTGGGATGCATTTGCTGTAAGGGCGGGACGTGGAGCAGGAAGATGAGGAACTCAGCTAATAGTGGCCATGAACTGAGGCACGATCAAGGTTGGAGTCCAATCCCCAACTGCCCAGTGGCAACTGGTGAACTGAACTTAGCGTAGATTTTACTTCCTCAGCCGACCCAGTTCAGGAGGAGCTGTGATTGATTAAATTCCAGCCAAGATTCTGAGTGTGGAGACTTGTTTGCATGCTGGAGCTCGGTGATGGGGTCAATGTGTCCCTGGGCTGTGTGACAGTGCATAGAGAACCTGACCATGTGAATGGTCTCACTTCCTCATCAGAATGCGACATCACACCTTTTCCTCTGGGCTTGGCCTTCTGCGGTATCCATGGATACCAGAGTTAACAGTCTCACAGGAGGGGCACCCGCCACTGATGGGAGTGACGCTTGTGAGTCCACTGCACTGCTGTCACCACACATCCAGACCCTCCTGACGGAGAGTCGGGGTCTCGTTTGAGGTGTCCAAGGCCTCTGCTTTCTCCTAGGCGTCATATGCAGTAATATGGTCACATTTAAACAGCGTGGGGAATGTTATGGGATTGTCCTTTTTTGTGTGTGTATCTATGGACCTGAGTCTGTCAGTAAAAGTAATTGAACTGAGTGGCTTCCAGTGGATTCTGGCCAAAACTACGCCACTGATCATCTCCTTGCCGCCGCCAAAAAAAGCAGTGTTGATTTTGTGCCTTTGAGGACAGTGAGAAGCCAGTGGGCGCCATCTTGTGGACAGACGGACACCTGCATCTTGCAGGAAGGAGCATCCTGGGCAGATGCTTACAGGTTGACTGGGAGACAGTAGATCTTCAGTGTGGAGTGGATCTGCGGGTCGGTGAGGGCCTTGGGGCTGGGCTCTTGTTTTTAATTTCTTGGTTAATTTCAGAGTCCCCTTTTACCTATATCTGGATACAATTAAGGTGTTCTTAGGTTGGGTTACATATTAATTACCAGGGTTTCAGGGCATTTTCTGACCTTCTCCGAATCATATGTCGAGTAATTATGGGGTGAAGAAAACTCTCTGACAATGGGCCCTCTTTGGCTCGGCCGCTAGGCTGCTGGAATCTTCCTGGCGTCCCCCTACTTTCGGAACATCCAAATTCCCGTGCTAATTAACACAGTGTCCACCACTAACCCCTATCCTCTGAGGAAATGGGTCTCTTAGCATGTAGTTGTTTGCTTTAACCATACTGGCAGGTTCTCTGGCCTGCAGAGTCTCCCAAAGAGAGCGGCTTTGCGTTAGTATTCTGTCCTTTGTCCTGTCAGCATTGGTGCTTCAGTCCACGCACGTATCTCATGAGCAATCTGATCAGTCCTTCATCTCCAGCTGTCTATTGGGGCAGCTTAAGTGTTCACTGGGCCCTGTTAAGGAGACAGTGCCCCCATCCGAGCAATTACATTTAACTTCCTGTCCACCTGACTTCGTGTTCCTGTCTGATCTCCCGCCCAGTCCTGTGTAGCTCCTATAAGCTGAAACTGGAGGGGATCACCCTCCCTGAAACTGTGTGTGAACTGAAGGCCAAGGGCTTTCAGTCAAGATTCCTTTCTGCTCATCCAGAAGTGGGACACCACCCAGTCGCCGTGTGACGTCTACTGTGACCCATGAGGTTACAAGCTTCAGAGGATCTACAGGAACTCTTCACCTTTTTAAGAACCTCTCCCAGCTCTTGCGGCATAGCTAGGCCTCCCTAGCCCACACTGTGTGCCCTGAGACCCCCCATCTCATTTCTTTTGTCATTTATGTTCTCTGTTCTCTGTCACCTACAGAAGGTCATGTGATGCACTGTAATTTAAAACACATCCTTTTAAGACAAGTACAAGCTCTTTGTCACTAGCTGCCTATTTTTTCCTTTTAACTTGATTTACTGAATTTCAGAAGTTCCTTTGCTTCCAAAGCAATTACCAATGGGCTTAAAATGTTCTCACTACCCGTTTGCACAGCTGAATAGCTACAGGATCAAGGCAGGGGAGTTTCGGTATGAAATGGGGGCTAAATCTGAAGCTGGATTTAACAGGGGGGTACCGCCCACCCCACTCTCCCCCTCTGGAGCCATGTAGGGCGTATCTGCAGATTCCAGGCTGCGCGTCCCAGGTCTCTGATCCTGCTAAAAAGCCCAGTTGGTGGTCCTCTCACAGGACCAGATCAGTTTGGGCTGTTATTCAGTTCCATTGGCCATTCACCGGAGCTAACTAAATTACATCCATAACAAAGAGATTAGTAGATCTAGCAAACATAGAAATTACCAAGGATCCTACACAGGTCCATCCTGAAGCATTGTGGGAAAGACTTAGATGCAGTAAGGCTGGTAGGGTTTTGCATACTGTAAGGGCAGGGCTGAAGCTGTGGATTAACAGCTTTGGTAGAAGCCTGCGGAGTGTGTACAAGGTCACATTCTTCTCCTGGGAGTTCCTGGCATGGCAGAATCACTTGAGGTCCTCCAATGGGCGCCAGGGATTCACCCCCAGTGTCCGTCGTGTCCAGGGCTGCCTGCTCTCCCAGGTCTTATTAGATGTTTTCATCATGGGACAGACCTGTAGGTCCTGGGCTATTTGAATGGGGTCTGTGTTTACAGGGGGATTACGAGCAGTCTGCCCAGCTCAGGTGCCTCTCACGGCTGCCTTTGTACAGGTCCCCAGCTCCTCTGGTTGCATTGTGCTGAAAAGGGCCTAGTGAGCCTGGAGCCTGGATGGAGGTGATGCCCCGATAACCCATGGGAGGCCTTCGCCTGTCATAGTTACTGGAAACTACACATCTTGTCATGGGGTGTTTTTTAATACCAAGAACACAAATATCGTACTTGTGATCTTGGCAAGACCGGTCTTGCTAACTTGCCTCCCAAGAATGAACTTGGGGAGCAATGAATCAGGGGATTGGTCTTGTTTGACATAGTTGCAGTCGGGGATCTGGGGATTTTTACAGTTCTTTGTACTTCTGTACTTCTGTTTTTGAGTATTGGAACTGGTCTTCGGCAATGAAAGTACAAGAGGACACAAGTATGCTCAAGTACGCATATTTAGAGATGCCCAGGGTCCGACTCTGTCTACCCACAATGTACCTGCACATTGTGGGTGCTGTGAACAGTCTAGGGAAGGCTGTTCTTTTTTATTGATTGGAAGTTTCGTCCCTGCAGTGTCAGAACCCCTGGGGATCTCATCTCAACGTAGCACCCCCCACCACCACCACCACCACCATGTCCAGCACAGCTGCATTTTACTACTGCTGTAAATGTCCCCAGATGGACTTGCTGTCGCACCCTCCCGTTCAGAGAGGGAACAGAGAATTCACATAAATGGCAAAAGGGGAATAAAAGTGAATTAACCAATAACAAATCATCCAAGGCTCTGAGGCTATTTGTCTTTTTCTACCAGCAACTCATCTAAATTTGCTCAGTGTTTTTCAGGAGTGGAGCCAAAAAGTCTTTTATGACCATAAAGCGTATGGATCAGGATAAATCACATTAAGCTGTCCAATTTCATTAAAGTATCGACAAAGCATAATAGATACTTACAAGGGGAAAAACTATTTCCATGTCTGATTTCCACGCACAGGCGCGTTCCTGCAAGTGCCAGGGGAGCATCACAGCTGAAGTGAAGAGCTACCAGCGCCCCAGGGACCATTTCAGTGATTATTCAAATGCTCCTGTAAACAAAGCTTAGGACATCATGGAAAAGCCTATGTTAGACCATATCAACCAACATAAACTAGTTTCAGTCTGTCAGCCAGCTTCAACCCATGTATGCCAGCTTCAGTCTGTGTAAGCCTGTATTAGCCAGTTTCAGGCCCCATTAGCCAGCTTCAGCCTATGTCAGCCTGCATAAACCAGCTTCAGCCTTTGTCAACTTGTGACAGCCAGATTCAGCCTGTGTCAGCCCACATCAGCCTGTATCATCCAACTTCAGCCTGTGTCAGCCCATATCAGACAACTTCAGCCTCTGTCAGCCTGCGTTAGCCTGCTTCAGCATATATCAGCCTGCATAAACCAGCTTCAGCCTCTGTCAGTTTGTGACAGCCAGATCCAGCCTGTGTCAGCCCACATCAGCCTGTATCATTTAGCTTCAGCCTGCATCAGCCAGCTTCAGCCCGTATCAACTTGCATCAACCATCTTCAGTCTGTGTAAACTCATGTCAGCCTGCACCAACAAGTACATCAACCAGCTTCAGCTTCTCAGCCCATGGCAGCCAGCTTCCACCTGTGTCAGCTCATGTCAACCTGTATCAGCCTGCATCAGCCTGTTTCAGCCCACATCAGCTAGCTTCAGATGGTTTTGGTCCGCATTAGCCAGCTTCAGCCTGTGTCAGTGTCTGGGATGATTAGTATGAAAATATGTCTATTCAGCAGTGAGTTAATTAAACAGAGTCTACCACATGAATGTGACCCCCATATCTCATTCTCAATTTTTTTATTTGATTCCCTCATATCGATGCTCGGAAGAATTAGCATGTAGCCTTTACCTGCATCTCAGGGAAGTTCCAGCTGTTTTGGGGGGGTGTCTTCAATCAACCAGCCCTAGACGCTTTTAAACCACTCAAAAAAGCCTCCCCTTACTCCCAGTCTGTTTTAACAGAACTGTGGAGGAGTGAAAACCACAAGAGAGGCACATGGCGGCGTTGAGGGGGCGGGGGGGTGTCGCCCTTACTGGGGCATTCAGCCAGAGGGCAGAACATTTTTATATTTTTTTTGTATCCAAGGCAAACGATGAGCCGCTATCATTTTGGAAACCACCTTCCAGGACCTGTTAAGAGATGGGAGCTTGTTCCTCCTCTTTCAAGCTGTGTCCCCCAGCCAGATGGCCCCGTCTTTACCTTTGATGGGTGAATTGATGTTCCTCGGATACAGGCTTTGATGCTAATCTGGGAGCGGGGATGCTAACGGTGCAAGCTGCTACATCCGGGTGGCCCTTCTGTCTGGCAGACCCCTGGGCCCCGATGCGCTGTCCTTACACCCACCCTGCGCCTTTTTATCTGTAATATGCCATGGTGCCGCCGGCCCGTCTGGAAGGGGAACCGTAATAGAATCAATAGGGAGATTTATGGCCTCCATCCAGAGGAGGGCAGCGCAGCAAAAGGAAATTAATGAAATTTGCAAGCAGATTGTCAGTTTTGGAAGACGAATGCACTCCTCCATCCCCCCCAGGCCCTCGTCTCTGTCATGCGTCTAGGATGAGGGGGCCGTGGCTGCACGGGTCTCATGAATTTAAGGGGGGGAGGTTCCCTGTGAATGAAGTGTTCCTTGTGAATGAATGAACAGATGATTGAATGAATGAATAAACAGATGAATGAGTTAATGAGCGGCTGTGTGTGTGCATGCCTGTGCGGGCGGCCCCTGCACACACTCTAAGGCCCCTGTCTTTCTGGCTCTGCAGCTGCCTTAAATAATGCCTGTTTGTCTTAATGGGGGCCTGTGTGTCTCCACAGTTCTCAGTGACTCCCAGCGAACAGGCACAGGCGGACAGACTGTATTTATGTTTCACTGGCACGATAAAAAAGGCCACAAAGCAAACAAAATAATCAAATATTTATGACGACTTAGCTCGGGAGGGGGTGGGCATGTTTAGAAAGTCGTCTGTGCAGCTCGCCAGGCGTCATGAGGAGCTCGCTAACACAGCGCTGTTTACGCAGCGGCCGACTGCAGATTTACAGTTCATTCATTCCCCATGCAGCACATTTTCAGAGGCGCCTGACAGAAAAACAGCAGGCTGCTGGTCGGGAAAGGTCTGTT
>JABFDZ020000002.1:27823736-27846565 GCA_019775955.2 Pollimyrus isidori
GAGAAAGACCGAGTGTGTTCACTCCGCTCCGCGCTTAACTAAAGTTTTTTTTTTAATCAAATTACTCCGCGTCGCGCGAGGCAACGAATCGATTATGAAATTCATCGCCAACTCTTTTAGTAATCGATTTTTATCGATTCAATCGATTTGTTGTTGCAGCCCTAGATGCAAGCAAGTCGGCGGGATGTGGGGGAGTTATTGGGATGTAGTGGAATGTGGGGGAGCCAGTCAGGATGTGTGGGAGTCAGTGGGATGTGGAGGACCTGGCCAGGATGAGTGGGAGTCAGCGGAATGTGGGGCAGGCCAGGATGTCAGTGAGTCAACGTGATGTGGAGGATCTGGCCAGATGTGTGGGAGTCGGCGGGATGTGGAGGACCTGGCCAGGATGTGTGGGAATCAGCGGGATGTGGAGGACCTGGCCAGGATCTGTGGGAGTCAGCGGGATGTGGGGCTGGCCAGCATTTGAGGGAGTCGACTGGATGTGGAGGACCTGGCCAGGATGTGTGGGAGTCAGCGGGATGTGGGGCGCAAGCCAGGATGTGTGGGAGTCAGCGGGATGTGGGGCTGGCCAGCATTTGAGGGAGTCGACTGGATGTGGAGGACCTGGCCAGGATGTCAGTGGGATGTGGAGGACCTGGTTAGGATGTGTGGGAGTCGGCAGGATGTGGGGCGCAAGCCAGGATGGGCACAAGTCTCCCTCTCACATTCTTGCATTCTCTCTTCCTCTCTCTACATCTTCGTCTCTCGTTCTCACCATCATCTACCCTCTCCCAGGCCCCGTGGATTTGAACCTGATGTCCAAGTGCTCCCCCTGCCTGGCCTCGCCCTGTCAGCACAATGGCACCTGCGTGGGCGACCCCTCAGGCTCGTACCAATGCACCTGCCCCTTCGGATACAAGGTGAGCCACACTAATGGCCTTCCTGAGGACCATGGTGTTCGGAGATCTCCTTTCTGAATGCCGTACTCCGGACTTTGGATTGGAATGAAGCTCTAACCTTAATAAAAGGTCTCAGATGAAGGTAGTGGGCCGGTAGCAGCTGACAGGTCTACTTTCATACTTCCGATCATTCAGCTCTCCATAAGCAATGAGCTGGTAGACAGGAAGCCAGCTGTCTTACAGGGGGATCATTTCCGTGACGACTCCCTGCCAAACTCGCCCCAAAGCAAGAAAAGTAAGGAGCTGGCGTCATTGAACAGGAGCGGCAGTCATTTAAACAGCACTCACTTGACCTCTAACCCCAGCCCATCATCTGGGTGTGGGGTTACTGTCAGCAGCTCTGTGGATATGAGCCAGGGCTTAACCTCTGGCCTGCTGGAGACACTGGAGCTGTGAACACCCTTTTTAATTAGACTAAGCCCTCGTTTCGGGGGTTTGACTTTGAGAAAAAAAACTCAACATAGAGAGTTTTTTTTTAAAACAGCAAAGATCCTTTGTACTTAAAAGTGCCAAAACTTTCCATTTGATATTCTTTTTGATCCACTTTTCAGTTCTGTGGAATGGGGTGAGTGAGCATGTATATTTTACATTGTAGGGACCAAATGTACCACCTTTTCAGTTCCCACAAGGAGAAACTGAATTCTATAAAAAATCTATGCAGTCAAAAAACTAAAAATGCCAAAAGTGTTACATTTTGTTTGGTTACTTTTGGTTGAGGTTAGCGCTGGGTTGGAGTTAAGGTTGTATTTGCTGAGATTAGGGTTTTTCCATAGAAATTAATAGAGAGTCCCCACAACTATATGAATACAAACGTGTGTGTGTGTGCGCGCGCGTGTGTGTGTGTGTCTATGCCCTTCTTAGCCAGCCATGACCCCAGACTTATTAAAATGTGTGAAAAGGATTTGATCTGTAGAGGGTGCAGGGAGAACTCTGATCGCAGGATGTAAATGCAGCCAAAGTCGTGCTGGAAAATCAGCCAGTCAGTCAGTCGGAAAGCGACGGGCCCTGAGTGTGACAGTAATTCAGAAACAGAGGCGTCGATACAGATGGCGGCGTGTGATGTGAAGAGATGCTGGTACATCATCTCTGTACCAGCATCTAAAAGCCCCACCCAGCCATTCTAACCCACCACCCCCCACGTCACAGGGCCGCAACTGTGAGGTAGCCATTAATGCCTGCATCAGCTTCCCCTGCCTCAGTGGCGGGACCTGCCATGTCATGCCAGGCCAGGAAGACCAGTTCAGGTAGGTCCATTGACAAACTCTTACATGTAGAATCAGTTTTTCTGTGCCCTTACCTCCAATTACATTCATCCTCTTCCTCCCAGTTGCATCAGCCTGGACTGGGTGTTGCTTCTTTTCCCTGAGACCCAGCTGTCCCATAGGCAGGGAGAGTACCGCAGTTTCCCGTCACACCCTTCCCTCTCTCTCACTCTCCCGCTGTGCAGCTGCGTGTGCCCGCCCGGGTTCGAGGGCCAACGCTGTGAGATCAATCCCGACGACTGTGAGGACAATGACTGCGAGAACAACTCAACCTGTGTGGATGGCATCGACAACTACACCTGCGTCTGCCCCCCCAACTATTCAGGTGGGGCCCAAGTCAGGAGCCACACGGGGTTCCAGGAGAAGTCCAGACAGCACTAGCCAGCTTGTGGTGCAGATTCAATGGACCGCTGTGACCTCGAGGATGGGCGGGGCTCTGGCAGCCCATTTTGGCAGTAATTACAGGACCTGGTGTTGCTGGGGGGTATGGAGCTTGACACAAATGCTTGCTGGGCACTTTTTATGTTTAAAGAACCGTCCCGAAACGGACTCTGGCTTTTGTCCCGCTGTCACAGCTGCCTCGTCGGGCCTCCTGTTGCTGCCGGATACATACCCTGTTATTAGTTACATTGAGACAGGGAGTCTGCCTGAGCACTGGGAGGAGCCCTTGCTGATGATGTCACATCAAGGGCTAGAGTCTGACCA
Organism: Pollimyrus isidori; assembly: GCA_019775955.2. NCBI lineage: Eukaryota > Metazoa > Chordata > Actinopteri > Osteoglossiformes > Mormyridae > Pollimyrus > Pollimyrus isidori. The sequence continues at coordinate 27,826,642 of JABFDZ020000002.1, forward strand.
GCAGGGGGTGGAGTCATAGGGGCAGGGGCTGAGCCAAGGGGCGGGGCCGAGTGGCCGCTGAGCAATGTAGGGTGTTAATTACTTGGTAATTGAAAGACAGAGAAGCCATACGATACCCCCGTGTTTTGTGTGAAACGTGTCATAATTCCAGCTGGATCATCACTGAGTGACAGACTGGTCATGTTACGGTTAGCAGCTGTCAAGTTAGGGCCGGCTGTTCTCTTTGGGGTTCGTGTAGCTTGTAGGCCCTTGCAGTCCATTGCTAAGGAGCAGTGGGATTAGGGTAACATGCACACCTTTCACCAGACGGTAACCTAATTACAATGCAATGGTAACCATACCAACCGGTAATGGACACGGAAGGTAAGGCGATGATGTGTGACTGTAACGTGTGTATAGTGTGCGGAGGGATGCATTACGCTATTTTGAAGCTCTATGAGACAGAAACATTCCTTATGTGGAGAAACTCAAAACTGAACTTAAGTGTGATGTACAACCTTTGCTGAGTCATATTAATCATGAATGAACCCGCGTGACATCTGGGATTTGAAAACTATTTCTACGGTCCCCCCCTCCCACCGCGCACTTTGTCAGGAGTCAGAGGAGAAGTCAGTTCGGTGTTTCTGAAACAATCAGCACCCCCACGTCTCACTGTGTGTGTGTCCCTGCAGGTGACCTGTGTGATGAGGTCATCGATCACTGTGCCCCCGGTTTTGACCCCTGTCAGCACGACGCCAAATGCACCACCCTGGCCAAAGGCTACAGGTCAGTGCTCCCAGCCTCCCACCGGGCTGGGCTGTCTGCGGGGCTTTGCCGTGTCACCATCCGGCAGCTGAGGCTCTGTATGTGTCCCCTAGGTGTGAGTGTCCCCCGGGCTACGTGGGTCAGAACTGCGAGCAGGATTACAATGACTGCCTGGAGAACAAGTGCCAGCATGGGGCGCAGTGTGTCGACGCCGTCAACGGCTACACCTGCATCTGTAAGGAGGACTTCAGGTGGGTTCGCATCCCCCAGGGCCCTCTGCTCTCTGTTTAGGATCCTGTACAAAGAGACACAGATTTCTCAGTCCGAAAACGTTGAGGCCCCAGGCAGAGCAGTGTGCACTGAGGCCCCTGGCAGAGCAGTGTGCAGTGAGGCCCCTGGCAGAGCAGTGTGCACTGAGGCCCCTGGCAGAGCAGTGTGCAGTGAGGCCCCTGGCAGAGCAGTGTGCAGTGAGGCCCCAGGCAAAGCAGTGTGCAGTGAGGCCCCTGACAGAGCAGTGTGCAGTGAGGTCCCAGGCAACGCAGTGCGCAGTGAGGTCCCAGGCAACGCAGTGCGCAGTGAGGCCCCTGGCAGAGCAGTGTGCAGTGAGGCCCCTGGCAGAGCAGTGTGCAGTGAGGCCCCTGACAGAGCAGTGTGCAGTGAGGCCCCTGACATAGCAGTGTGCAGTGAGACCTCAGGCAGAGCAGTGTGCAGTGAGGACCCTGGCAGAGCAGTGTGCAGTGAGGCCCCTGACAGAGCAGTGTGCAGTGAGGCCCCTGACAGAGCAGTGTGCAGTGAGGCCCCTGGCAGAGCAGTGTGCAGTGAGGCCCCTGACAGAGCGCTGCTGTACAGGAGAACCAGTGGCAGATCCCAACAGAAGCAGTGTCGTCCTTCTGTGACAGCCCCCCCCCATGACACACACACACACACAAGGCGCCGGAGGCGGCCCAAGGAAGTCATGCGGGAAAAGAATGCAATTCTTTATTGGTAAGTGTGTGAGACAGGCAGCAGGATGGGGGCGGCCCTGGACGGGGGTGCTGAGTGAGGGCTGGGGGTGGACCCGGGGGGGGGCTCACCTTGTGACCCTGGCAGAAATGCGATCACAGCACTGTTCTCTGGGCTCTCAGGTGGCCACCCGTCCTCCACAGTGCCATGCGCCATACTGGTTCACGCCTGGAAATCTGCATCACAAAGGCATCAAAGCACAGTCTGGCTTTAGGAGCACATTCCACAGTGACCCAAACAGTGAATTAGGGTTTCATAAGTTGCAGTGCTGGAAGGCAAAGGCTAACACTAATGCTAACCCTGAGCGCTCATTGTGTTTGTCCCCAGCGGGCTGTTCTGTGAGGTCCCACCTCCCATGATCCTACTGCAGACCAGCCCATGTGACCAATTAGACTGCCAGAATGGGGCGCCATGCCTGCTGGTCGCTGAGGAGCCCCTGTGCCGCTGCCTGCCCGGATTCTTCGGCAGCAAGTGTCGCAAGATGGCCGCCGTGCACTTCCTGGGCAAGGACGCCTACGTGGAGTTGCCGGGTGCCAAGCCTCGCCCCACTGCACAGATCTCGCTCCAGGTATTGCCGCGCCCCCACACTGCCAGGACTGCGTCACATGAAGCAGGAAGTGCCAACAAGAAGAGGGGAGACAGCAAGGGGGCAGGGCACATGGGCACAAGTCTGCAGTCGCATGGCCTGACATTATTAGAATGACACCTTTCGTCTCACTGGAACAAGCAGTCCATCTACAGGGACACTCGTCATGCTAATGAAGTGTGGCGCGAGTCATTATCACTGCAGCCACTTAGAAATGACTCGGGACAATCTCTTTTGCACCGAGATCTCATTAATTTAAGGCAGAGGGTGTTTAAGAATAACTGGCAGCTAGCTTAGCCACAATCCAAGGCCACTATTGGCCTGTCTATCTCGGCTTAGGCAGTGCTGGGGGATGCAAAGTCAACCATCACCCTAAAATTCTCCAGGGAGAGTCTCCAAGTCGCTTCTTATTGCCATTGAGAGTGTCGTTCTGCTGGTGGCTGTGGGGCAGACCCATCCAGGCCCCTCTCAATGGTGACGCCAGTCATTTAACAGCCTTTATCTTCAGCGCCATGGCCCCGCTGCATGTCACCAGCCTAGTGGAGAGCCACCGTCATGCACGCGTTGTTGGCGCCCTGTGTGTGAGTCCAGGACCCGCAGACAAACTCTCTGACCGCTGCCGCCACCCTCTCACAGGTCGCCACGGACACAGACAATGCAATACTGCTGTACAAAGCGGACCAGGACCCTCTGGCTCTGGAGTTGTACCAGGGCCATGTGCGTCTCGTGTACTACATCGCTGGCTATCCACCCACTACTGTGTACAGGTCAGTACACGCACACTTTTCCTAGCATGCTGTACTTATATCGCCAAGTGCCTGATAGGTGCAATATGAGCCTCCTCTCCATCCTCCTATGTTGGAGTCACTGTTTATGTCAGAAGCTCACGTACGCCGGACATAAGGTGAACTCTGTTGCTGATATGTTTAAACTCTGCTGCTGGCTCTTCCCCTGTTTCTCTGTAATTCAGTCTGGCTTGGCTCATTTGCTTCCCCGTCTCCACAGCCTGACATCACGCCGCAGGCCTTTTGGCAGGGCGCGGTCCCATCGCGGCCGTGGGGTGGCGGTGGTGGGGGACGGGGGGGGGAGGTGCTGGGGCTGTCCTGCTGCGTTATGCTGATGAAGGTCATGGAGGAGTTAGCTGTTAGCGCTCAGTTAGAGGTTTGCATGGAGTTAGCAGTTAGCACTCAATCAGAGGTCAGCCTGGAGTTAACACTTAGTGCTCAGTCAGAGGTTAGCCTGGAGTTAGCAGTTAGCGCTCAGTTAGAGGTCAGCCTGGAGTTAGTGGTTCGTGCAGAGTTTGTGTATAGTGCTGATTCTGGCAGAGGAAGAGCAGGCGTCTTCCTGCCTTTTGCAGCTCTACAATGGCATTCGATTTGAGACCCCGCTGTGTACCACCTATTAGCTTCCAAGGTAGAGCCCAAGGGCCTCCTCTGACTGCTCCTTCAGGCTTGAGAAGAAGCAGGAAAAGCTGTATGGAGCAGATCCTGCATCTCAGGAAGTGGGGAGGGGGGGTGTTTTCACTGCCACTGTAGCACAACCACCCAGCACCTGGACGGGTTCTTTAGGAGGTACAGAGGCAGTGCAAAAGAGCAAGGACAGACCGGTCTCTGTGAGGGAGGCCGGTGTCCTTACAGCTGCAGACTGGGAAGGAGGGCAATCTGGGGCCAGTGGGTCATGGGGGTCTCATCAAAGACGCATGATTAAGGTGAGATGAACCCCCACCTGCACGGACCTTGTAAGACCGTGGCCCTTCCCCAAAATGTCACTCGGAGTCCTTTATTAGTTTAAGGAACAACATTGGCAGCAGGCCAGGGGAACAGGAGGCCGGCGGTCAGTACCCACACCCTCCCAAAACTGATCGTGAAACAACCTCCCCCCTTCCGAAACGTGGGTCAGCACCATGGGGTCTGAAATGCTGGCAGCTGAGCTAAATTATTAAGGGAGGCAGGGAGCCCATGTCAGACCGCACTGTCAGAGGCGCTGCCTTAAAGAGGGGCTCCACCTTAAAAAGAGGCTCCATCTTAAAGCCGGGCACAAAGACCTGGCAGCATAAACAGCCGCCAGCTCGTGCGGATCAAAGTGACAATTTACAGGCCCGCTGCCACCCCAGCTGGACGTGGCCAAACTCTCACCACACGCAGAAGGAGAATGGCTGCAGTAGTAGAGTTTAGCTGCCTTGGGATCCACATACACGGTGATATCCAGAGATCCTCTCGTACCTCACTGTGCCCCCAGGCTCCAGGAGGTCCCGCTAGGCCTCAGCCCCAGACACCACAGAGAGGGCCACTCTCGTCTGAGCACACTGGGGTTACGGATGCTTTCGGTCACGGCGCTGCCTGTCTCCAGCCACTCTGGCAGGGCCGCCTGGAAAGAGCATGATGGTGTTCCACGATAGTGCCGGGTAATTGGGCTCAGAAATGTAAATATGTCCACGGGGTTGCTGCTGCAGATAGGTCCAGCAGATAAAGGCCCCGGTAATTGTTCTGAAGTTTGTGTATGTGTCATTTACAGCGTGGTTTTCACTCCCCGCTAAGGGGAAATTGCCTTCCGCCAGAATGAGGGGACCTGAGGCCGCCAAGACCTTCAACGGCTTTGTGTTTATTTTTCTTGAATTCCATAATGGACCACTTTAAAGATCAAAGACACCACCCCTCCCCCACCCACCAAAAAATATATCTTGGCCTGTAGAAACTTCCCGCCTGTCAAAATATAGACAAAGCCCAGTATTGGCAGGAAGTCCAGTTGTTGGAAAAGACACTGTCATGTTGGTCTGGGGATCTGCTGCCCTCTAGTGGTGAGACAACGAGCTATGTAGCACATTGGTCCCTGTACCCCCACCCTGAGCTCATGGGGCGTGTTGGTAACGCAGAGTAAAGTCTGGCTCCACCTTCTTTTCCCCTTAGAGATACCTTATCTCATTTTGAAACACGCTGCCCTCAACTTTCAGGATTTGATTTACACTAAAAAGCAGCTTTCAAACCTAGAGACACTATTTACCAGAGATGGGAATTCCAGGTCCAGAAAGTACAAATCCAACTAAGATTTTGTTTCAGCAAACCAGAGTACCAACCAGTATTCTGCTGTGACTGTGACTCATTATGCTCAACTGGTTGGTTGAAAGTAAATCATGGTCTGGATTTTTACTTTCTGGACCTGAAATTGCCACCTCTGCTATTTACACATGGCATAAAGCAGCCTGCCCAGACGGAGCCTCGTCCTGGCTGCAGAATCCCGTCTCGGCCTCGGGATATAGTTGCAGACACTGTAATGTGAACCATGCTTTCATCTGCTCTGTGTCTTTGTTTAGCTTGAGCCTTTATAAACTGTGGGCAGGAGCTAGATTGTTTATCTACAAACAGAAAAGGGCCAACTTCCTCCCTGTGACCAAACGTGGAGCTTTTCTGTGTACGAACAACGTCTTCGGGGTTTTACATTCACAGCAGTGGTAATCTCTATTTATACTGCCGGCTTGTTTGTGTCTTCTGTGTCAGCGCTCTGAGCTCTGTTACACCCATAGTATGGCAGTGATGTTGTTACAGTGCCATCTGCTGGCCACGCTGGTTAAGTTCAGTTTCAGCAGTGGAGCTGAGAGCTGGAGCTTTCAACAAGCAGTGTGTGAGGATGCTGAGTCTATGATTTCAGACTCACCAGACCAAATCCCAAGGTCAGCAGAGTGATTTCACCATTGGGCCCGTGAGCAAGGCCCTTATCTCCCTATTGCTCCAACAGGAATATGTACATTGCTCTGGATAAAAGTGCCTGCGAAATAAATACAATTGTAAATGGTTGCCAAATGTCCATGTATTTACAGTCTGTTAATGGGTCCTGCACTGTGGGTCAAGGTAGAATGATGTTACAGGGGGCTTGAAGAGGGCAGATGGGCTTTTTTCTCTGTCTGTGTTAGACGGCTGGGGTCCCCTGTGTCTCATTGCTCTACAGTACCACCTACTGTCAGCTGAGTGCCTTGTGGGACTGGGTGTGAAACTGTAAAGTTTTTTTCTCTACCAGTGTCACATCACTCACATCATGGATCCAAATTCTGAGACCAGCTTTTTTTTGGAAATGGAACTGAGGTAACACAGGAAACGCAGACTACAATGGGGAGGAGGGCAAACCAAAGGGGCTGTGAAATACATACCCGTCTTCTGCTGGGCAGGCTTAGGGGATAATAGGCCTTGTGAGTAAAAGCAGCATGTGTCAGTTAGTGAGCATGTGACATTGTATGTGCGGTGTGTGAGTCCCGGGCCCTAACCACACCATAGGCAGGGTTGCTCTAATACACAGGCTTACCCACCCTGATATCCAGGGGCCTCCCCTAAAAAGAGACCTCAGAGACTAGCCTTCCATGCATCCACCCATCAACCCCACAATGATAGCATGCAAACTCCACACATGTAACACATGGGGAGGCTCGAACCCAAGTTCCAGAGGTATGAGGCACTCTGCCACTGTACCACTCTATCAACTAACCTTGTTTAATAAAATTTACATCATAAAAACTACATCATCATAGAAAACAGGGGGGTTCTGACAACTGAAATAGCCCAGGAGCCCCTGATCATGTTAGCATACCTCTGTTGATCTGAGGCTTTAGCATGCCTCTGTTGACCTCGGGGTTTTAGCAAGCTTCTGTTGACCTCGGGGCTTTAGCATGCCTCTGTCAACCTCAGGGCTTTAGCATGCCTCTGTTGACCTCGGGGCTTTAGCATGCCTCTGTTGACCTCAGGGCTTTAGCATGCCTCTGTTGACCTCGGGGCTTTAGCATGCCTCTGTTGACCTCAGGGCTTCAGCATGCCTCTGTTGACCTCGGGGATTTAGCAAGCCTCTGTTGACCTCGGGGCTTTAGCATGCCTCTGTTGACCTCGGGGCTTTAGCATGCCTCTGTCGACCTCGGGGCTTTAGCATGCCTCTGTCGACCTCAGGGCTTTAGCATGCCTCTGTTGACCTCGGGGCTTTAGCATGCCTCTGTTGACCTCGGGGCTTTAGCATGCCTCTGTTGACCTCGGGGTTTTAGCATGCCTCTGTTGACCTCGAGGCTTTAGCAAGCCTCTGTTGACCTCGGGGCTTTAGCATGCCTCTGTTGACCTCGGGGTTTTAGCAAGCCTCTGTTGACCTCGGGGCTTTAGCAAGCCTCTGTTGACCTCGGGGCTTTAGCAAGCCTCTGTTGACCTCGGGGCTTTAGCATGCCTCTGTCTGCAGGGCTTTGTTTCAGAAGCGAGATCAACCTGATTGGTCTCATTGTTCTTTGTATTGAATGTAAAGCTGTCATGCAGGGGCAGGGAGATGCTAGGGTTAGGGTTCCTTCTGGGGTTCTACGTGAAGTTTGAGATGCTGAGCCCTCTCCCCCTGTCCTCCCCAGATCACTGGGGGGTATAAATGTTAATATTGATGTTGTATATGATGACTTTAGAATGAGCGGCTCCACAAAAACAAGTCCAGAAGCTGCATTATCTGTATGTTTATATGATAAAAAATCTCTCTTTCTCTGTCTTTCCCTCTCTCCCCATCAATCTTTGTCACTCCTGCCTGTATTTCCCTGTCTGACTTTGTTCTCTTTCACTCTTACTCTTCCCCTCTCTTTTTCTTCATTTTCCGTTTCTCTTGTCTCTTTTCCCCTTTTCTGTCTTTTTCTCTTTCATTTTTTTCTGCCTTTCCTGCTCTGCTGTCTTTCCATCTCTTTTCCTGTGTTTTTGTCTCTGTCTCTTTCCCATTGTTTCTCTGTTCCTGTGTTTTTGTCTCTTTCTTTTCCTTCTCCCTGCTTCCCTCCCTTTCCCTCTTTTCATATCTTTTCATTTATCTTTTCCTCTTTCCTCCATCCTTTCATCTCTTTCCCCCTTCCCATGTCTCTCTTTTTCTCTGCCTTTTTGTCTCTCTGTCACTCTCTTTCCCGCTTTCTCTCTCTTTCCCTCTGTCTTTTCATGTGTTTTCCAACCTTCCCACTTTTTCCCGCTCTGTTGCTCAGTGACGAGACCGTAAACGACAGCCTCCTCCATACAGTCGAGCTTCTCATGCAGAACCACACCTTAGTTCTGGTGGTTGACAACGGTGCCCCCAAGAGCCTGGGAAAGCTGTCGCGACAGCCCTCAATCGACCACAGCACGCACCTCTATGTCGGAGGTGAGATCTGAATGTGTACTTGTGTACACACAGTGTAAGAGTAATCTTAATGTTCCGCACTGAGTGTGTTGCACCTTTACAGATACCTTGTAAAATGCCCCCCAGCCTGTCACTGACTTGCTAAATTTGTGTCTCCCCTCCCAGGTGCACCACCTATGGTGGGGGCTCCAGCTCTGCGGCAAATCGGCTCCCACGCATTCAGAGGCTGCATTCTGGATGTGAGAGTGAATGGCGAGCTGCAGGACCTGGGCGCCGGCCGCCGGGGGAAGCAGGATGTGCAGTCAGGCTGCCATTTATGCAGTGTGTGCGGGCATGGGACCTGCCGTCAGCGGGGTGATACCGGGGTGACCTGCGAGTGCCCGGCTGGCCGTGGCGGACTCCTCTGCGACCACAATAATGCGCCCAGTCCCTGTCTCGCCAGCAGGTAGCACGCCGCTAATCAGGGACAGTTAATAGCAGCATCTGTAACACAACTAAAAATAATGTCAGGCTGTTATGCTAACTCTTAGATATTATTAGGCTGTGCTTGCAAACTGCATACAGCAGCATACTTCCTCCTCCGTCTCTCATCCCACTGTCTCTTTTACTCACACTCTACCTACTCTGTCTCTCTCTAGGTGTTGTCTTGCTCTTTACACACTGTCTTTTTGTACTCTGACTGTCTCTCACTTTACCCATTGTCTGTCTCTCTACTCACTCTCTCTACTCAGTCTTTATGTCTCTCTCTACCCATTGTCTGTCTCATCCTCTTCCCCATTCTCACTCTACTCACTGTCTTTCTTTATGCATTGTCTGCCTCTCTAATCATTCTCTCTATGCAGTTTGTCTTTCTTGTTTATCTCTTTCCCCATTGTCTCTCTCTACTCATTGTCTTTGTCTCTCTTTGCACAATGTCTCTCTCTTTACCCATTGTCTGTCTCTCAATCTACTCACTTCCTTTCTTTGCATACTATCCTTTTCTCTTTACTTACCTTCTTTCTCGCATTCCCCTGCTCCAGGTGTGTACACGGCACCTGTGTGCCCAAAGGCTCCTCCTATAGCTGCAAATGCTCCGAGGGCTACTCCGGCCAATACTGCGACCGCAGGGAAGAGCCTCCAGCCTGCAGGGGGCGCCAGTGTGGGCATGGCGAGTGTCAGCTAACAGATGGTGGTGAACCAACGTGCCGCTGTCAGTCGGGATACATGGGCCCCTCCTGCGAGATGGGTGAGTTTTTGCTGAGGATTCACAGCATCACTGTGTTGGCAGGCGTGCACGCTCACGCCCACGGTCGACCTGATCAAGCTGCCAGTTGCTGACAGATATTGAGGACGCGTAACTCATTTCCTGGATGGAATCCCTGGAGGGCCTGTTTTTGTACCTTTGGGCAAGGTACTTAATGGCTCCAGTAAACAAACTGAATCAATGAATACAGACCTTAAGCTGTTTGAATGAATGTGGCCAACAGGGACTCTCCCACAACTGAGCCTAGTTTATTATAACCAATTAACCAACAGTAAATGTTTCATATAGTTATGTCTAGGGGTTTAGGGCAAATGCAGTGCTTAATTTTAGGATTACAGGGTTCATAAGTAAAACTTTGGGCATCTACAGGGATCACATATCCACCAGACATGACACCCTCCACCCTACTCCCCTTCAGAGCTGGCCTGTCAGGGCGAGATGTTCCGTGACGTGCTGAAGCGACACATGGGCCACAAGACCTGCACCTCCACCAGCAAGGTTCCCCGTGTGGAATGCTCCCGGGCCTGCCAGGGGGGGCTGTGCTGTGCCCCCGTGAAGATCCGCCGGCGGAAAGTGGTCTTCAAATGCAGCGACGGGTCCTCGTTCTCTGAGGAGCTGGAATCCCCTGTGGAATGCGGCTGCACAAAGTGCTTGTTGTAAACATAAAGGACATGGCCTGAGGGCCAAAGAAATATATTGTAAAATAAAACAAATAGAACTTATTTTTATTAAGGGATTTTTAAGAGACTTGTTTTTTAAAAAAAAAAATATGTGGGGTATATGTGTCATGAGGCTTTATTACATACCGTAAATAGATAAACCAACAAAACAGATTAGCAATTTTGAAATTATATAAATTTATATGTGTGTGTGTGTGTGTGCGTGTGTCTGTGTGTGTGTGTGTGTCTGTGTGTATAAATCTATATAAATGTGTAATCTAACCTGAGAATCGGACCTGCTCTGTACTGCATGTCTTTGTGAGTGTTGGAAAAGAAGCTTTGGGACACTCAGGTGCAAGTGAGGAGTTTCATTCCGCTGAGAGGAGGGATCTGAGGGGGCAGGAAGTGCCCCCCCCCCCCACAGGACTATCAAGACAGTCAAGCTCTCACCCTCAGTGTTGGAAGCAAGATAAGAAAAAAACATTAACTGGACCACATTTTAGCAAAGTTTATAATGGACCTCAAGCCTACAGAGCTACTTATTGGTCTGGACTCAGAAACTGAGAAATGTGATTTTTTTTTATGGGGAGCTGCATGTCTCTGGAGCGCATACCCAGGCATCGTCTTCCTCTGAACCCCCGGCAAATGCCCCCACTGTTCCCCTGTGAGCCCCTCAGCAGCTGCCCCACGCATCTTACGGGGGAGGGCAGAATGTGAACTTCAAACTCTGAATGATGGGTGAAGTGTTTGTGCCGTGGGGGTCCTGAGGACGGCAGCTGCACCCCCCCCCCCCAATTGCTCATGTTTTTGATGGTTAGGATGTGGTACTGCTGTTTGACAGTTCAGTGTTGGTTCGTACTATTCTTGTCCCTCACTATGTTAACTATTAAACAACCATATGAAGCCTGTTACTACTGTAATGTTTACCTTATACCTGTTGCTTATATATTTTCCACAGGAAGTGTGGTCAGTGTGCCCTACACCCATGAGATGTTAGTTACTTGGAGCTAGTAGTGTGAATGCTCTCAGAAGACCTCCTAATCACACTACTGGGCCTCAGGCCCAACACGGTTCTGGACTCAAGAACAATATACATAGTTAATGAGCTTCCTAATGGCTTGAAGATACTTTATATTAAAACTTTTAATGTCTATTATGGTGTGACTAATAAAAGTTCTGTCTTCCAGACATAGATATTTTCTGGTAAAATATGAAAACAAGTGTTGTGTACTTATACTAAATGTTGAATTAAACCCTATTGGAATTTAATAATTTGTCCTTTTACTGTGTTGGTGCTGAAATGTGCTACATTAAATGTCAAGGGCACAGGGTATACAATGATTGGGATTTTTATAATTTGTTTATACATATTTTAGTTCCATGGAAGAGAAGAAAGCTGTGTTTGTGTTTGAGCTCATTCAGACTTCCTCCTGTGTTTGAACACACTGTATATGTCAGTGATGTGGCTGGAACCTTTTGTTTTACATAATTACACAACTACCTTCATACATACACTATTGCAGGAATACTGCATAACCAAAGATGCAGGTAAGTAAAATGACGTGTGTACCATATAGTGGATAAGCATCTCATCCAGGGTGTTCCTCTACTTTGTATCTTGTGTTTCTTAGGATAAAGTCCAAGCCCCCTCGGCCATGATTGTAAACTGAGTTGAGTATGTGGTTGGACGATGGATAGAGTCTAACCTTAGTCTTAAGGCATCTCCGCGTAATAGAAACAGAACCCAGATTCTCGAGTTAAAATGAGCCCCGTCCAAAAATACATTTTCCGGCGTGAGAGAATCCCCATTAAAAAAAAACGCCAGTTGCGCTTATAAACAACTTCTTCTTGATGGTAATTCCATCCATCAGTCTGTCACGAGCGGCCTGTCCAGTCAACTGTCTGACGCGCGCATGCTGGTCAGCAGTGCCCTCGCACACACTGAAAAAGCAGGTGAGTGAGTGGTTTGTGCCTGCATTTTATATTTGCCTGTCTTTACTCTGCCTTCACTTACCATTCATCACAGTGCTTATTTGTAGACGAACACCAGGTGGCCCGGGTTATTATTAGAGTCCTGTTTTCGCCTCAGCTGCACGCTACGCTCGGTGAGGCGGCTTGAACGTAAACTTTTCCCCAGAAGTGTGTATAACTAAGTGCGTCTCCCCTTCACATGGTGTAGGTACTCCAGTAATACCTCATAATCAGGGTTTGGAGCACAGCTCAGCCTCTTATGTCCAAATCGCACCTTTTCGGAGCGCAGTTCCGCCTCCTTGAGCATTAACCTTGTTTTCTTTATCTCCCAAAATTTAGTGAACGATTCACTAAATCAGTGAACGATTTAATAAAAGGTCAGTTTTGCGCTAAAAGTATTTTTTCAACGGCTTTAATGTTAATTTTCATTATTCGCTCTGATTCATCTAGTGGATGAGATATTACTAAGTAAAGCCTTGATTTCTGTCCCATGTTTTTATATTTTGACTTAGGCTACTTCCCTTACCGCACTGCTGCCAAAACTTACACCTACTAGCTAGAATCTTCTAGAGGTAAGACCTATGTAAGAAGCAATCCGCGAATTACGTGATATTTTGATAACCATTCTCACGAGGACGTTAACCCCTGCTTATTACACCTTTTTTACACTGTTTTCAAATGTACTACCAAGCATAATAAAATACCCAACCGAATGCAGTCGTACTTCATATGATAACAAAAGTCTTGTGCTATTAGAAAGTAGGCACGTTTCTTCGGGTCAGGCGCCTCTCTAACCACTAGATGGCACAATGACATAGGCTCACCATGGCTGGTCACTTTACTTGATCGCCTGTTTGCCATCCCATCGTGAACAGGGCAAGTTCTGTCTTTAAAGATAATGCAGAGGACAGTTGGATATCTCACAGTTATGTAACGCAAAAATTAAACCCGGTCTCTGGATGTCAGGGATAATTACGCTCTTGGAAATTCGGGATACACCACTTAAGTCTTTTCTCTGGAGTATACTGCCAAATACATTTTAAATGGATATCCCCATTCATTTAAATACAAAGATAACAATTAAAACAAAGAGAGAAGATTAAACGTACTGCGGTGGCATTGACTCTTTGATGATAGACGCTTTGGGAATTTCCTGAAACTGTGACCAGTACCTCAGCATGACGCATGGAAAGGTCACACCGGCAGAATTATACTTTTCGTCAGAGATAAGATGTGAAATAAAAAAGGGATTATGGATGCAGGGTTAGAAAATAATCTTGGATTAATGAAGAATAATATCCGGCTCAGAATATGGACTTATAATCACCACAGACCTGATAGGCCAGATACTTTGAGAAAGCGGTGTATCGGGGCAGAGGTGGTTATGTAAGCAGGGACCCGCCACCACTCACGCGGCTGCATGCATCGCCCCGCACCTCTCTGCACGTTTAGCTTTTAAAATGTTCTCCCCTCCTGCGGGCTGTGTTCAGGATCTCGTGACTTGTCTTACCTCTGGAATACCTACCCATTATGTGTACTTAAAATGAAATCAGGGAGGAGTTTCCGTGACACTCAACAGATAGTAATTATTTGACAGATTTGACGTATTTTGGGCGGTTTTCAGTATAATAACTTCTGCCACGTCTTTGAAGGGGTATGGCAGTAATTCTGCCCAGGCTGAGGGACAGCTTGCATCCTATTCGCCACTTCAGTCCTCATTTCTTGGGTATTAAGACATTTTTACGTGTAATATAAGGTCCCACAGATCAGGGAATTTCATGTACTAATCCTATAAAATAATTCCTACCTTTTCTAGGCTAATGATAATTTTCCTTCTTGCACCTTTGGTTCCACTGATTGATATGTGAACGAAGTGAATAATAACAGATAACTATGACGTCCTGCACTTAATGATTTCTTTTGGAAAGCATTTCCGTTAATATTTCTCTGTCCTGCTCACTTTATTTATTTTTATCGCTGGCGCCCAAAGACTGCCAGAGGGTCCCGTCCACCTGTCGCCAGGGCCTGGTCTGGTTCCGGCCCCCACCCCATGGTCGTCATGCACCAGACACAGTAAGTGTGCGGTTTGGCACCGCAGATGCGTGTCAGAAAATCCGAGCGACGAGCGTGAAAGGCACCCGCCCTCCTCCATTAACGAGCTGCCCGCAGACGCCCATAATGCGCCGGTTCGGTTTATTCGGTCGGCGTCAGCTTCGCGTTACCCTCTATTTTTTATTTATTATTTATAACTTTCCCTTCCATGTGTTCATGTTGGCACCTAAAGCGGCGTCCGCTCCAGTGCGTCGATGCGCGCCGTGTCCCCAGGCCGTGTGACCTTGAGAGCCAGCTTTCCGCCTGCTGACAGACTGCCCGTCATTAATCTCTTTCGCAAGTTGCCAGCGGGTTCGGAGCCCTAGCTCCCCTGTGACAAGCCTGCAGGCCGCTGGACATCTCCGCGTGTACTGTAAATGTTACGTAAGTGTATCCCTTGAAAGCGCTCTGCTGTAAACTCTACCAGACTGAGTGCGTGACGTTCAGCCACGACCAGTGTGTTTGGCCAGGTCCGCTGGATTCGTTTACACAGAGCAATAAAATACCTCAGAGAAAAAAAAAACAAACGTTAAACCTGATGTTAAATGTTCAGTTTAATTAAATGTGTATTTGATTCATTTTAGACACTTTTTAATTTATAAAATTACATTAATCATAATCATAAAGTACACACAACTCCTAGTAAGTAATCTTTTGCAAAATTTACATCCCAAAACCCAGGGTGATGATAGTCAGCTGATCTCTGACTGCTGTTTGACCAGTTTGGTGTCTGTGGCTTTGCTTCGAAACCAGAAATACGGTGCTGAACTAATGCTTTGGCATTCGGGACGCCCAGCCCCACGCCCCACTTACCACTATCAAAGATGTATCCTAACCCTCTGATCATATTTCCACACACTGGGGACTGTGAATCCCCCCCTCCATGCCATGCTGTGTCACACAAGTGTGAGGTTTGATCTCAAGCGGCCCCTGTATCATTCTCCTGTGACGCCTGGCCAGAGGGATGCTATTATGAACTAAACACACCACCAGCGTCGGGTCGGATTATTCACACAAGTCTGTGGATCACTGTGAAGGCATGTGTGAGCACGCTCAGGATTGTGTGTGCGTGTGTGGCTGTGTGGATCAGATATACATTACATTTTGGGCTCCAGATGTCCCCACAATGTGATTAAAAACCTGTCATTTTGATGTTGTGGGCCATTGTGATGTTTTTTCGGTCCCCACAGGGGGAAATTTGTATGAAGTCTGTGTCTGCAATGCAATAACTAAGAATGGCCTTATATTTTGTTTGGTAACTTATAGTTAAGGTTAGGACTTCGTTGGGGTTAAGGGTGTCATTTTTGGGATAAAGTTTTTGCCCATAGAAATGAACGGTCCCCACAAGGATATAACTACCAGTCTGTGTGTGTGTGTGTGTGTGTGTGTGTGTGTGTGAGAGAGAGAGAGCGAGAGAGAGAGAGATAGAAAGTGAGATAGAATGTGTAGGTGAGTGTGTGACCTTTTATCATTAGCAGTGCTACAGTGGGAACCTGTCTGCAGAGGAGAGACCTGAGGAAAATGGCAGGGGTACCCCAAACACACTGTTGTGGTACCAGGAACATGTCCCCCAGAGATATACCCCAGGGAAACAGTTTATGAAACATGTAATGGCTGATCTCTGGCAACATGCGTGCCCATCACCCATAGCCCAGCTGGCATCAGATTCTCACCCAGCCCTTCCATTGTCCCACTGGCATGAAGCTGCCATCAGATGAAAATTGGAATGTGATTGATGGCCCATGTGGGACAAACAAAAACAAACAAACCTCCAGAAGAGGTGTCCTCGTGTAAGAACAGCGTGAGGGGTGGCTCGGCTCCTTCGCTCCGGTCACCAGCTCCACCTTGGTGGATTGTCCCCAAGGATACGTTGGCTTGCAGGCTTGCTGCTCATGCGCAAAAAAGCAATTAAATCCCCATTAGGAGGGATCCATTTGCCATGGGAGCAGCTGAAGGGACAGAGAGAGAGACACACACACAGGGAGAGGGCGGGAGAAGGAAAAGGAGGGATAGATGGAGAGAGCAAGAGATACGGATCCTGTGGTGCAATCCAGAGACTCTGGTGCGTTTCCACAGGGCGCCCCCTACCTCTTCATCGAGGGAGTGCTTTCTGTTCTCCTACCACCTTGGCTTTTGGCTGAAGGACGTAAGCTTGGCAGGTGTGGCGTGAACACCTGGAGGGATGTGACACATGTGACATTGCAGGTCGGAATGCAAATGATGTGAAACGGAGGCCAGGAGGGCAGCATGGCGGAATGCATCTTACGTGACGTGAGGGGAATCTCAGGGTGAAGTGGACCCCTCCCTCCGCCGGAAACCCAGTGTTTTGGTCACCCCAGGGTGTCGTGAGTGGGCGCACTCTTTCGTCGGGTCTCCTGTTCACACAGAAAGGCAGGAGAACAACGAGAACCTTCTCCCGTCTGAGCGGAGGGCCAAGGCCACTGTTCTGAAGCACAGCGGCGGTAGCTAAGTCCCCCTTAAGAAGCTGTCATGTACATGTCATTCGGGATTTTTGGGATCACCGCCAACCTAATTTCACAGCACCAACTGTGACCACGAGCGCAATCATAGCCATATTAATGCAAAAGCCGTTCAGTCAGCTAGCCGCCCCAGGGGCCAGGCGGTCCAGCCTGCCTCCTGCACGAGAGGTTTGGGGGACATGCGTGTTGAGTCAAGTCTGAGGCTTGGAGTAACCTCTTAAAGTTGACTAATCAGGTCAGCAAGAAGTTTAGCTCACGTACCTCATTTCTGAAATACATTCCACTCAGTATGAAGACCCCTTCCTCAGCCTGGAGTGTCATTTCATTTCAGCTACTGAAGCGAGGTCTGTGTCATCTGTGAGGGGACATTCTGCTGCTGCCCCCTACTGGAGCATTGGTGGGAGTTCGCCCTCGATGGCCGCTACTTCTGAACGTGACACAGGGCAAAAACATGGCAGGGGATATAAAATGTTGGAAAATAGATACCCAGAAACGTAAGAGAAGTGTTCCTGGGCCCCATTTTTCCATCTACTGGCTGCATGACAGTGCCGCTAACAGCTCGCTGTAACCTTACAGGGGGTCGTCCTCACTCTCACCTTTTATCAAGCAAACCACAGTAACAGGTTGCACATTGAACCTATGAGACATGAATCCAGATGCTGGCAGTTGGTGGGCTTGGACCAAAAACACTACTGCTGCCACTGCCTAAAATGTATCTTACGGAATGGTGATTTACAAAAAGGTCTAGTGGGAAAAAGGACTCATTTTACTAGGCTGAGTTTAAATGTGCCGTCACCCTCCAGCTCCAAACAGAGGCTCTGTCAACCGCTGCCCTTCCAACAAAGCCAGCTCACTGCCAGTGGGAGCTTGTTAGCGATACTTTAATCAGGAAACCGATTATTCCCCATTCCTGCAGAGCATTATTCCTAGTCTCCTGAGCATCAGCATATAGTTTATTTCATTTGCACACCTGAAACTTATCATTCAGACCAGAGTAAACATGCACTGCTGCCGTCGCCAATTCAGCTGCATAGTGTTGGCCGCTGTTATGACCCCAATCGCTGAACTGTCTTAGCAGGTCAGAACAGGAGTTGCATTTTGGGGTTTTAAGGGACATTTGCTTTTGAAGTCCTCATAGCGTTCCCCGCGGTGGGTGTTTCATTGCAGGTGAAGCAGCTGATGGATTTGACTGCTGCCAGGCCGATCTGCTGTTGTCTCTAGCATCACCTGCCATCCAGCTTGGAGGTGACTCAGCAGCCAGTGATGCGCTGTCGCCTTTCAGCTGACATTGATAATGCCAGCAACATGCAAAGTCTTGTTGTGGAAAGATGAGCGAGGAGTTGCTCTTCAACTTGGTGGTGGTGCTGCTGTTATTCACTTTAATCACAATTACATTGTTCAGTACTTGTGTAACCTGTTGCCTAAAATGCTAAGGTTCATCACCATTGATCCAACACAATAGTTTTAATCATTCGCTTTGTTTTCTAGTCATTAGGGGGATTAGTATTGATTGGTTTGTGTCTCATTGGTTGGGGAGGGTGTCTTTGGTGACCCATGAGTTTCTGCTCAGCGTGTCTCTGGGTTTCAAACCAGAGTGCAAGTTTGTTCCCTTTGGTGGGTTCCAGAGAAGGAACCTGACCCTTGTCTGGCCCATTCCTGATACGCCACGTGGGACAAAACCTCTGCAGCGATCACTGGTGGGCTTCCGGTGTCGTGGAAAGAAGACCTGAAGGCAGAGGTAGCATAATGAGCAGCTTGCGTGGGAAAGACAGGAGTGGCATGGCCATCAAAAGCCGCCGCGTTAGCCTGGGAGAGCAGGAGAACGCCACAGGCAGCCGACATACAGTAACCCTTCATAAGAGTTCACAGTGGCGAGCGGCGAGTGATCACAAGGAAGCAGCTGCCAGCTGAGCCAGTGAAGAAGAATAAAAACGTCTAACTATAAGTCAGTAGCTTAATGTTTTGCCGTCACGTTAAACCAAAGAGGGACATGATGATGAGTTCCATATTCAGTTCTATATTCTGACCCCTGGAAATATGCAGACTCCTGGGAAGATACTTGTCTTAGCATGATCAGCCAAAGATGGATTATGCAGAAACATGGTTGTGCATAAATAGTTTTATATAAGTTAAAAAATGGGATGATTGATTTGATAACTGCAGTATCTAAAACCGTGCATGCGGCTCTGTTTCGAAGGAATGAAGGGCTTTAAAAGTCACCAGTCTCTGATCACTCCGGCACCAGCACATATGGTCCAGCATGTCCTGCTAGCTCCTGGGAGATGTAGCTGTGAATGAAACCTCATTTGCTCATTTGCTTGGTTTTGATTTACTTGGTAATCAGAGACAGTCCCAGGTAACCTGCTACACCCCTGGACAACCTGCACATACCTGCAGATCTTAGTTTAATCACATTCTCACACGCACGCTTGTGATTTGCCTGCTCACGCCCAGTAGCATGATGACCTGGAAAGATATGTATAGCATAATGAATGCTTCCCTTTGACCATACAACCAACCACACAACTGACCCTGAGTAACTTGGCATCCAGTGTGGAAAACATTGATTTATTCTTAACTCACAGAAGATTCCTGTCCAGCACTTCAGCTCCCCAATTAGCCCTTGTCTTTCCTACATGAACAGTTCCTGTCCTGGACCTCAGCTCCCTGATTATCCATTGACCTTACCACATGGATGGTTCCTGTCCAGTCCTGGACCCTGGCTCCCCAATTAGCCCTTTATCTTACTACATGTATGTTTTCAATCCCAGATCTCTGATTAGCTCTTGACTATACTGCATGGTCGGTTCCTGTCCTGGACCTCAGCTCTCTGATTAGCTCATGACTGTCCCACATGGTCGGTTCCTGTCCTGGACCTCAGCTCTCTGATTAGCTCATGACTGTACGACATGGTCGATTCCTGTCCTGGACCTCAGCTCTCTGATTAGCTCATGACTGTACGACATGGTCGGTTCCTGTCCTGGACCTCAGCTCTCTGATTAGCTCATGACTGTACGACATGGTCGGTTCCTGTCCTGGACCTCAGCTC
>JABFDZ020000002.1:27846785-27862985 GCA_019775955.2 Pollimyrus isidori
TGATTAGCTCATGACTGTACGACATGGTCGGTTCCTGTCCTGGACCTCAGCTCTCTGATTAGCTTTTGACTGTACCGCATAGATGATTTGCGTCCTGGACCTCTGCTGAGGTTAGCTTTTGTTCATTTTACACGGACTGTTCCAGCCTTCAGCAGGCCATAGCTGCTGGCAGGACATTTTTGCAGTTGTTTGCATTTTATTTTTTTATTTATTATGATATTGACTTTTTATTTCAGTTTCAATATGTTGTGATTAAAACTGGTAACATGATTTATTAATAGAGGTTGTTGATGGTTTGATTGTTTGAGGGTTTGACTTGTCTGACCTGGTTTTTCAAGATATTTAAATGTTTGAATAGACACGCTGGTTTCTATTGAATTTTTGTTTTCCCACATTGAAGGCTTTTGGAGGAACTAATCTTACGGTGGGCCTGAGGCTGAGTGAGATGTAGGTGGCTTCTCAAAGGCCAAAGGGCAGAGCCCCAGTATCTTCTGAAAACATGTAAAACAAGACAGCAGAACACTGCTCTAGAAGGGACCCAGAGCAGAGAACCACTGAGATAGATGGATCGACATCTATAAACTTTGTCCCCAAGGTGAAATTAATGCTGTTAACTCAGGCATTGAACCAAATCCATGGCTTATGGCTTCAGTAAAGCAGAAGTCCTCAGTAAACAGCTGCAGAAAACACATTGTGCTGCTTGTGGGACAGATTCCTGACGGTGCAGTTACTGTAGGCTAGTTGCTTCATTTTACTGGCCGCTATTAATACACTGACAAAATGCAATACACTGGTTTACTAAATATATTCAACAAGTCGCTCAATGTTTCACAACGTTTATTTGAAGGCAATAAATGTCTCCTATCGTTTCTTTTGGAAGGGATATATATATCGATTTAATAAAGTGGTGTGTGAGATGCAGAATATGAGGAATCCCCTGGCTGTGGTGCTGTTTGCTCACTTTTTGCTCCTCCTCAGGCTGCCAGGAACCGCGACTCCTGGCTAACCAACAGGGTTGTTTTATCGGTGGTCTGGTATTCGTGTTCTTCTTCCCAGCCTCAATACCAGTTTGAATTTTATGGATTTGCTGTTCCAGGCCCATTGGGAGGCACTGTACCAGCAGAGACACTCATGCCATGGTAACACCCTGAAGCAGTTCTGTATCTTTGGAGCTGCCCTGCCAGTCTGCTACTGTTGGGCGTCTCTGGAGCCCGTAGGCTACTGGCTGTGTAGTGGCTGGGAGCAGCAGGAGCTAGGGCAGAGGGTGATGTTGGGTGGGCACCCCCCTGTGCCCAGGGGGACCAGGCCATCTGGCCAGGCTGGCTGGAGACCCGTCTCAGTGCATGCATGATGGAAATGCAACAAGCATGTAGTACTTCATATAAGCTCCATCCCGAGGTACTCTGGGCTGTAAACAAGACCTGATTTATGTCAAAGAACTTCTGCCTGTTTTGCGTAGGCGACCGGGCCAGCCTAGCCATCAGGATAGCGTCCAAAAGTTAGGCAGGGCTGCTAAGACTATCAGAGACATGTTTATTTGGGTTCCATAAGTAGTTTCCACTCATTACTCTTGCCTTATTTTACTTGGGTATTTGACTGATTGCTTGTCTGCTTTCTCACTGAGGTGAGTGGAGCTCTGTCTCCCTGAGGAACATGAAGTATATTAGAGGGGTCCTGTGTAGAGAGCTGCTCTGCCTCTGATAGCATGTACAGGTGATTGCCAGTTACTTGCCGTCTTTTCCTGTGTGGTCTCTGCCATCTGTCAGGTTGTTTTATGGGCTCCTTGCCTTGGGGGAGAGGCTTCCAGCAGGATGTCAGTGGTTGGTGCCACCAAATAATGGCCAAATCTCCAGGTCTTCCAGGTTTTTTGTCCCTTCCTCATTCTCCCTCTCTATTTATTGAGGTGTCAGAGCAGGCTGGGTTAGCACTTGGGTCCCCTTCATAATGTATGTGGTCCAGAATGATGCTGGCATCAAATGCCGTACTGGAAACCTACCCAACCCTTTCACAATTGGGCTCAGTGCCTCTTGACAGGGCAGTTATATTTCCACGCCGATTAGACAGATGATGAGACAACCGTTATGGTACCACCACCCACAACATACAGTTCACTCTGAATATCTAAGTTGGATCTGTTTAGGAGGTATAATTAGAGTACCTTCTGAAGTAACAAACCAGCAGTAACAAAAGACCGGGAACAGCCTGTTGAACAAATAGCAACATGAGGTATAGATCGGTGGGGGTATGTAGTGGGGGATCTGAGTAGACAGAGAGTGTAAAAGAGAAGCTTGGCGCTGGCAGAGGATCAAGAATCCTTGACCACAGTCGGCACTGTGGGGGGGTGGGGGGTTGTTATGGAGACCTCCTGGCTCTCGTCCTCATCCCGTCCCAGCCCGGGAAGGTGAATGGCACAGAGCAGTGACAGCTGGGCCCGCTCCCAGCTCCCAGCTTGGTGCTCCATTCCCGAGTGTTGCATAACTCCCGCGATCCGCCAGCAAGGCCTGCCGCTGACCTGTGAGCAACCTGTACGGATGGCTGTAAAAGCATGTATGCTGTGAACCTGCCCTGACCAGCAGACCAGACGGCACTGCCCTCGAGTACTGGGCAACCACACATCTCCAAGTTCAACTGGTCATACTTCTTGATTTCGAGAACTTACGTGGGAGAGATGATGCCACAGCCCTCCAGGGCTCAATCTGAGGATGTGTCCAGGAGGTGCGAGAGGCTGCTGTTTTCTTGATTAAAATGGCCACCTTGGGGTGTCTGCCGTACTCCATCAGATTACCTGGCCCTTTCTCATTTGTGACAGTTACCATGGTGGAAAGAGCCATATGTCCACTGGAAATGCCCACGTTGCATTCGGAGCAGGAAGTTTGACTCCAAACACGCCTTCGTTACGTCTCGGGGCCCAAAAGAAGTCTGTATTAATGGATGTGTCAAAACATGTTTATTTATGCTTCGTGATTTTGTGCTTTTTTAAAACACGCCTTCACAGCCGTGAGAAAGTGAATTGTACAGTCGTCACATAGCAGGCTCTGTCGTTATCGAGTGGGCCGACTGCGACTGAAATAACTCATTCCCCTCAACCTCTTCGCATTATGACACTGATTTTTTTCATTCTCTTCTTTAGCAAAGAAGATCATGTTACAGTGAATCATGGTACTATTTCGTATTCTCAGTTGGTCAGAAAGGTTCCACGTTTCTGGCTACCGTGCTTTTGTTCCCTAAATTGGGTGGCCCTACCATAAAACCATCTCAGTTCAATCGCTGTGGACTTAGTCTCAAGTTTCTGATTACCCATTAGCAGGTACAGACTAATCATTGACCTACATTGTGCAGGCAGGTATTGTACTTTATCACGTGGATTAGCTAGTATCTACATAGGCCAGTGCCCAGAAGATTACCTTCAGTTTAATTTTGCATGAGCACAGGGAATTGTGGGAAGCAAGTGGCAAGTGCATTTTGGAAATAACACTCAGACCAAAGGGAAACTTGCTCCGAGTGCTAAAGAGTTCAGGAGTGTCCCAGGGCAGACTGTGGTGGAGTTTCTGGGATGTGTATCTTGTTAGTTGCTGTGGCCTGAACTACCCCATCTCACATCAAACCGCCGTGGTTCTTGACAAACATCTCCACTTCTCCAGTTGCTGTGGTTTGATCCTGTGTGCTTTTCAGGTGACAGGCATGTTCTCATCTCCAAAATATCAGCTGGAGTTTGTAGATGAGTTGAAGGGAAAAGTGTGTCAGCTGGATCCCTGGACGTCACCGCATGATTATCTGCTGAGGATTGCATTAGAATCCCTCTGAAAGTCCTACACTCCTAGAAACCCAGGAAGGCCTCATATCTGAAGCATACAGCAGGCAGAGGACAAGCTGATTGCAAATGCAGCCAGTTTCCTCTGCGTCTGTTTACACCCCACACAGCACGACCCTGTTCCACCGTGACTAAATGTCTTACACAAACAGGTTTGTTTTTTCCATTGGAAGTCTAACAAGGCACTGAGGACCCTCTGGATTTTGAAATGACACATCCATAGGACTGAGTGCTGCTCTGCTCCTCAGCCCATTGATCTCTGAGTCAAATATTGGTAATACCTGCTAATCGAGTTCTTGGTAATTGTGTAATTTTCATAAGATGGTGATAGTGTCAGTGTGACCCTATGACTGTTTTTCCAATGCTGTGCCCCCCAGTTGTGATGCCCATGAGATATCATAGGCAGGCTTTACTACCGATACTCCCTCCGGCAAAAATCACCAGCCCGATTTTGTTTCAGATGCATACACGCCTGGGCAATTTAAACTCTGATATTTCACTATTCCTTTATTTTGCTGAAATCTAGCTGTTTGTTTGTGAAATGTTTGCATATGTCTCAGATGTTAATATGACATGCGAGTGCAGAGCATTGTGCAACGTGCGTCTGACTCGTGCTCTCCGGCGGTTGGCGTACTTTGGAGATTCTCGCCTCTGCCACGTGCCCCTATCTCCAAACGGCCACTCTACCCCCCTAACCCGCCCCCCCACCCCGAAGCGGGAGTGACCCAGATCGCTTCGGCACGGTCGTCTGTCACTCTGCCTCGTAGAGTGTAATCGAGGAAGCCCGGGGGTGTAATTTATCTCCACTCTGTTCCCTTGTTTTGAGCAGCTTCTGTGACACCCCATTGGCAGCGGGCTGCTGGCCGTGACAGAGGTGTCACATACCTGCTGAGGTGAGGACTGAGGAGGGAAGATAAAAGGCAGTAGATACGAGGCAAGGACACTGGCATCTAACCAAAAGGATTGCCAGTTAGAGAAAAGTCTCAAACGTGTCAATGTCCTGGTGAATAATGTATCATAATCCCTTACCTGAATAAAGTGCTTAAAACTAATGTGTCTGCTAATTAAAATAAATTCATGCTAGCCTGCTACGATGTTCTCGTGTGGTTCCGGCAGTACAATCCTTTTTCCAAGCAGATTGCTCCTGATCGTGGGCCACACTGTTTGTAAATGGTATTACAGCAGATTATCGTACGTGCCTGCCCTGTAGACCACATAGGAATTCACAGAGGGGGCCATTAGGGGGGCGCTAATAAGCGAGTGAAAAAAATCAGAAGAAATACCTCTGGTTGCATTCCATGACAATGCAGTTATTTACAAAAGTTTTAATATTTCATTAAATTTCTTGTGAAACAGACATACATAAGCTAGCTAGTTAGCAGCCAAATACCATGTGCTACTGAAGTGTTTCTAATATAAATGAACTGAGAAGATTTGATTTTAGCTGCTCAGAGGCTCAGCGGAATCTCACCTTGGGTGCCAAAACAGCCAGGTCAGCTCCGCCGGCTAATGGGGCAGGCTAGCACATGATGCTAACCAATTCCAGTCCTGTCTGATGTAACACCCCAAACAGGATTTTATTTTAGGCAAAGCCGGTCATCTATCCCCAGAGGGCCTCAGGGCAATGAGTGCAGATGTTTCCAAACCAAGGAACTTCTGGACAATTGTTCCATTCTCTATACCAGTGACACCTGGTATGCTCTGTGGTTATAGCAACTAGCATCAAAAACCAGCACCACAAGTGTCATAGCAGCAGTCAGGGACACCTGGGTCACCTCCCCTCAGTTCTGGGTTAAAGGTTAAAGAATCTAATGACATATGCTAGAACTATGTTTAGCTATGCATGCCAAATTTTGGGCTATATTATTATAGCTCCTAGCTACTGAGTTTGTCTTCGCAGCACTATAACTGGCCAGAGTTAAATTCAAATGTGGGCAATGCATATTAGAAATGCATGTTAGAAAACTTGCTTATAGCCAGTGTGGCTGTTGAAAATTGAAACCATTTGAAAGACACTGCATGAATTCTATAGCACTAATTATACGCTCCAGCCCTTCTCAGTGTGCAGTCGTGGAAACCAAAAGGCTCTGCTAATATTTTAGAGATGCATCAGTGGTCTTAGTGGAATGAAGATAGCGTGTGGATAAACATTAGCATCCGTGCTTATAGTGGAATGGAGGCCAAGCAGCTTTCA
Organism: Pollimyrus isidori; assembly: GCA_019775955.2. NCBI lineage: Eukaryota > Metazoa > Chordata > Actinopteri > Osteoglossiformes > Mormyridae > Pollimyrus > Pollimyrus isidori. The sequence continues at coordinate 27,852,791 of JABFDZ020000002.1, forward strand.
TACCCAGCCCTTAATACTCTGTATACCCTATATACCAAGTCACCACATCACTCCTGTAGAGTAAAAGCTAACAAGTAATAAGACACCATCCTGGGGCAGGGGCTGATCACCACCCTAGTGCTTGAGGAGCATCTGTCTTTGTTGTAGGGTTAGGGTGCTCTCATGACAGTGCACACCTCCACTCCTAATGTTTAAAGAAGATTCTTGAGCTTTGCTTATGTGGTGTCACGTATTTTGTGTCTTCTAAAGGATTCACACCGAATACTGTTCAAACAATATGGAATCAACAGTAGATAAGAGGTTACTATAATTGCCTTTGTGGAAGTAGCTATTAACTGAGAGAAAATGTGGGCCTTCAGGAAGATTTCCGTAAGGTGTTACTCTAGTAACAAAAAAAAAAACATTAAAATACCAGTCTTTATTCCCCTTGTGGGCAGGCATTTCTGAAGATTACAGGTGTCCTTAATGATCACATTCCTGCCTTCCTTTGCCAATCTGTCTTTTCCCCTAAACATGCTGGAATTTTGCTTGTGTAACTAAAATTTGAACGTGTCCTCATTTGAGGAGCGCGATGGTATGTTTCCCATTTGAGAGAATGGCTTGGCTCCTCACCGAAAAGCTCTTGGTTTTATTTTCCCATCAGACTGCAGTAATCCCCATGCTGTGGGCTTAATGGTTTGGCCCACAGTTGGTGTTTTCTCCACCTGTCCCTTTGTCAAAGAGGATGGGGAATTTTCCATTGGGAATTACTTGGAATAATGCTGAATGGAAATGCTGTAACGAGATCCTGAAGTCAGGCTTTGCTGCCTCTGTTTGACGAATGACAACGGCCATCCTCGACAAAACTAAAAATCACGCAAACAATGCCATACTCCCGTGACTGTTTGATCTCAGGAGCCATTGATATGCCTCTGTATTGAGTTCGCTGTGTGAAACGTTGGAGCCCATTGTTGCTGGTTGGGCGTGGTTTATCTTGTCCAGTGTCACATGAAGGGACCGACACGTGAAAGGGCCCCTCCCATCACTGCAGCCAATATCCGGCACATCAATAAGCGAAGTTTTCTCTTAACACGTGGCTGGAGCATGGACGAGATTCAGGGAAGGGACATGGGAGCCAGCTGCAGACACCAGGAGACATTAGTTGAGAGGTCGGGAGCTATTATCTCTGGCCAGGCGGTGTGTGGCAGGCCATGTTAATACTGAGCAGTTACTGCGGACAGCAAGGTAGAGGTGAGTCACACCTTTGCAAGGACCACTTTTATGCCCCCTCTCTACCACCGGCAGCATTTGTGAGTCTGAATTGCACAAAAAAATGCAGAGTCAACGTAGGAGGCCAAAAACAAATGAAACTCCTCATTCTAACTTGACATTGTCCTCACAACCATCGGTGGTGGGTGAGATTATTTAAATTATACACCATCATGACTTCAGAAGCATGGCATTAAACAACTCTGCAAGCTATGCAGAGTTGGAATTTTTAATTTTGGGGTTTTGGGATTTGAGCCCCGAGATGTTTCAAGAATTTTCTCCCTGGGGTCAGTATAGTTTATCCTCTGTTACTGTCTGCAAATCCAAAGATATGTTCTGTAAAATGCCAGGCAGCAGCGAGACTGCCGCGCCGACCAGTCGACAAGCCCCGTCACGACGCGTAATTTTGGCTTGACGCTCGGGTCTGTTTCGATGAAGCCATGTGGCTCCCTGTGCTCCCACGTCCGTTTCAGCCTCTGTCCAATTAACTTTCAAACGGGATACGTTTGTTGTGCTTTGAAGTCGTGCTTCAGGCTTTCTGTCTGGACGCCGACGCACTCACACTGTCAGGGAAGATTCCAGGGAGGCCTGGATTACCCTTTGAAATACGTGGCAAGCAGAACACATTCTAGGGAGAATGTTTATTTTGTCAATTTACTATTAGTTTTTTTGCTTATCTCCCCATCCTGAAGTAAATCACCTTCATCCTTGCAAATGATATCTCCCCTTTTTAAATTAATTTGACACTCTTCACGTTTTTCTTGTGGGAATATTAGATATCTTGCCGTTTAAAAGCACTGCCTTGCACTGAGCGATATTCCTCTGATTCCGGATACAAAACCCAGAAATTTCACTCGTAATCTCTGATAAATTCCGCCTTTTCCCACTGGTTAAGAGGATTACACCACATACTGTATAGGTAATTATTGAGTAGACTCTTCTGTGCACTCTATCTGCATCTTGCTTGGGGCTCTTTCCCAGTCATACCATCGGATCTTGACCTTTGAAAGGGGACCGTGACCATGTCCGGCACCACACTAGAACCGCCAGGCCCCGGGGCTAGGGCCTGCTTTGACTCCCCTGAAGGATCATCAAACGTGGGTGGGTCACAACGTCAGCCTGTGTGGTTCAGGTTTGCAGTGACAAGTCGTTGATGCATGTGTGGGGACAGGGTCTGGGCTTTCTCCTTCGATAGGGACTGGACCGTCTATGTGCCCATATTACGTTGCTGATTAGCCCACATAGCTGCATGGTGACGCGCTCGACCTTTGTGATTGCTCAGACCCTCGTTCATGGAGAGGGTGGGGTCTCGGCTCACTCATCCCAGCGGCCCGCCACCAGTCCCCCGCCTCTCGGCCCACGCGGGCTCCCGCTTGCGCAGATATGTGTTGCACAAAGCGCCCTTTATTGGCCTGCCGCTGGGTGCAGGCTGCTCTCGGGCCCCGGCCTCCATTCACAGGCAGCTTCCGTTCCTGTGGCTCCCTGCCAGTAGCCTGGATGCCTGGATCCCTCAGCCAGTGCTGCTGTCAGCCAAGGTTCCTCCGACTCTAAATGGAAGGTGCCTGTTTTTTTTTTTTATCCCTGTTTGCTGTGCATCTCTCCCATTCCTCATAATATCTTGTTTTGCCTTGGACTGAATTCACAAATATTCGCTCAGAGGCCTTTTTCCCTCCAGTCAAGCTTTTGACCAAGAACACAAGGTATTTTCAGATCAGTGGGATCTGGAGATGACAGGCGATGGACTATGTCCGTACTTCACAGGCGTGCCTTAAATATTTTCATAGCTAAACACTGCATTCCTAGTCAGGAGGTACTTTGCCCTCCTTAAGAGAAACCTTCACTTTCCTGTGACGGTGGCACATCTTGCGGTGACCTGTGATGTCAGCACAGGTGACGCCTGGGTGACAGGGAGTGGCCACTACACTGGGAGAGGGGGATCCAGCATGAGGGATAATGGAGCCAGTCAGCTGACAGCCTAAGAGATGCTTTGTAGGGAAAATGGAAAGGATGGGGGGAAAGAGTTTAAAAATGCATTACATTCATCAATGGGCACGGAGGGTTGTGGGGCTCAGCTCTAGCCAGGATCATGACACCGCCCTGCCGGATCCCCTTCCTCATCTTTAACTATTCATCCACATTATTGTATGTGCCGGCCACACACTGTAAACCCGATAACCCATCGCCATGCCGCTGAAGAGAGGCGGGAGGGACGCAGCATAGCCGAGCTTTCCTGCACGCATGCCTCAGCCTGCACCGGCTGTTTGTATCACCATGGCAGCGCTCCGGGCTGCTGGGGGCAGTGTGGAGGCCCAGTTCCCTCCGTCTGCTAGGTGGGAACGGCGTCACCCCGGGTAACGATTTGACGTTCCTGAGGACGTCGTAGGATGTTGAAACTCCTGGAGAATTCAGGTGGTTTCTAGAATGCGAGCATTGAAATAACCAAATCATCACCAAAACATGACTTGCTATTAATACAAAGTGGACAATAAATATCATCCCTATAAGGGCTTTAAAACAAACATAATATCATGAGTGTGAAGTGGGTCAGGGAGAATGATCTTTGGGACTCGTAAGGGGGGCTTTCCGAAGGGTAGTACTGGAAGCACAGGTGAGGTTTCGTGTCTAATTTGCCTGGTTTCTCTTCATTTCAGGTTATTGTGCTGTACAAATAATAATAATAATAATAATAATAATAATAATAAACCTGAGCGTCATTCCTGGTCTCGGCGGAGCTCAAAAACGTGGCAGAGTTGCGCATCTACAACACTGTGTTGACACAGCTGCTCTTGTGAATGAGCGCCGAGCCCAGGAAGTGCTGTGTGTATCGTTGTGTAACCAGATAACTACCTTTTAAAATGAAGAAATGGTTTTAATGCTGTGTTTGCAAAACTCAGGGCAGCATAAACAGGTGTCCAGGACAGTGGTTTGCTCAACAGCGCCCCCTTGTACTGCTGCTGAGTTGACACCATCAGATACTAATTGAGCAGGACAGCTGGCCAGCCACGATTAATGGCCCCATTTAACTGCTGTTTATTTACGCGCTGATAGCAGCGTGGACCCCCCCCCACTTCAGACCCATGGGGGTTTGCTCTCCCGCGGGTCGTGTTAGTCTCCTGACACGTGAAACGCGCATTACAGTGGGCCATGCTCCAGAAGGCCTACCCTCCTGTTTCTCTGTGCTGCCCCTGGCCTCCCCACTGCCGCTTCCCCCCCTCCCTGGCTGACCCCCCAGGCGTGCGCAGTCCCTCATCACTATGCCTTTCTTTGTTTGGACAGCAGGTTCTGCTGCACGGATGAGTTTATCACCCCTGGTGAATTAAATCACTCCCACATGCCTCAAATAAACCCCCGTCTTCGGGGATTACATATTCATCACACAGGGCAGTGAGGAGGGACAAATGTTGTCTTTCACCAGTCGGGCTTTTTTAGAGGAATAGAAGTCCGTTCACGTGACGCTGCTCCTGCTTTGTGGAGAGTACCCTGACTGTTATAGGGAAGGGGCTCTGCTGCTTCAAAGAATGTTAAAGTGTACCTCAGAAATGTTTCATCAAAGCATTCCTGTAATAATATTCCGTAGAGTAGCATCAGGTGAACCAGAGAAGGTTTTATGGATTTAGCGGGTCCCGTATTCGCTGACAGCGGCCCTAAATCAGCAGCGTTCTCCCCGTGCAGTCGCTGACAACCCTGGCACTGAGACAGCGGAGACGGGATTCGGGATTCTGATGAGGAATGTGATGAAATTTCCTGACGAAGCCTGACAGGCCCTACAAATCAAATGCTCAGACTTCTTTTTTACATTACAATTGAACAGCACCAAAAAAGAAATTAACCATATTTGGCTTGTTTACATGAAGATGATCTACTTATTTGTACGTTTATGGTGTGAATACACTTTTATAATGTAGATGCTTTAATGAGATTATGGATATTTATAGTCTGAAATGAATGTAATTATACTTTTAAATGTGCCTAGTTGTTGTGGGAACTTTCTTGGCATTTAAAGTTGAATTGCGGATGCATTTCCTGAATCCATGTTCTGAGCTGGCCTTTTCTAGGTACTTCCTGGTAAAAACAACCCACACAGCAATACAAACGGACCATTTTCAGCAGCACGGGAGGAACGGGAGGGAAACGCGTGACTAAGATGCGAGTATGACGTCGGGGGGGGGGTGGTGTAGGGGGGGAGCGGCGGCGTTACGCAACCGTATCTGCGCCGGGTGCCCTTATCGTACATGAAGCCACTCACCACAAGCTGGGGGTATTAATGCGACGGGATTAACCATGCAAATTTACAGAGGCATGAGGCCGCTTCAATGGATGCGCAGGACAGGACGTCTGCTGGGACAAGCCCCCCACCCCGCGTGACTGCTTGGCCTGTGTGCAGCTTTGGGGAGCCGAAAATAGACCCATGGAGGACCAGTCCTTCACAGCAAGGCAGGAGAAAGAGTGGGTTTCAACGGAGAGACCCCCCTCGCACCCATGCGCTGGTTGCCTGCACTCAGGGAACTTTGTGTTAGCCTGCTACATGCCGTCTGAAGAGAGCATGCGGAATGACAGTTATCATCCTCCCTTTTTGCACAAAATCAGGCTTTTGAAGACCAGAAACAAAACAATGAAAGGAAAATAGTTTTTTCATAGGGCTGATTCATCTTCTTATGTCGCCATTTCCATGGAAACCAGCTCTGAGCCCGCATGGGTAAACAAAACAAACAGCTTTCAGACTGCAGAGGAACTTTAAAATGTTGTTTCTTGTGGCCTGGGGGCGAAGTCAAGTCTGTAAATGTTGGGAAAATGTAATGGTTTTAGAGGCCCGCCCCCCGCCTGCCCCCCATAAGCCTTCTTGACGCGCCTGCTTTCCTGACACCACACCCTAACTATTGAATACCTCCTTGCAGTGCTTGCCGGGTCCGTCTCTGGATGGATGTTCACTGGCAGAGGGCTCTGACGGAGTGTTCCAGAAAGAACCGGAAGAAGCCGCCCTCCCTCTGCCCGTGGCGCTAATGTAGGTATGAGCTGTTCAGCCTCCATACAAATGAAAAAAATAATCTGACAGCTGTCAAGATGGGCCTCAGGGGCACCTGAGCCCCCCCCCCCACCAGTGTGTCAAACCCTTTGAAGGCAAGAAGCATCCCCAGTAGGGGTCAGGCAAGCAATTTTGAGCGATTCTATGATTTGACCCTTACGGTTTTTGACCCATTTGATTCTAGGATTTGACCCCCAACCATCTGAAAAAGTATGGGATGCCTCATAAATTCCTCCCCCCATGATACAATTTTCAGAGTAAGAGGTACAAAATGTGTATGATTGTGTACAGGACAAATTGCTGAATGTGTTTATAATGACTATTTCGATGGGGGGGGCTGAAGTCCCCTAATTAAGGTCTAGAACCGCCTTTCAAATGACACATCCTCGACGAGCCCCCCCAAGCAGATTTCTCATTAACAAAAATGGTAAGGAATACATGCCCTCACAAACATCTTTGAAGTAGTCAGTCCTTGTCAAAACAGGATGGGTGTCCAAGGATGAGAGAAGTTCTCTGCTGCTTCCATCGCCACCTTCTGTGCATTAGAGAGAGTTTAGGCCAATTGCATCATGGGTGCAAGGAACCATCCTGGATATTTTTGCTGTTCGCTGAGCCTCTGATCTTCAGCTTATCTCAGAAATGTCTGGAAGGAGCTTTATTATTCAACCCTGATTAGCAGTGAGCTGTAAGTAATGATGTTTTGATGTGTTCCTGTGGAATTCGGAGGTTTAAATGCATTTCCTTGTAATTCAGCCATTCCGTTAAACATGAGGTGATTTTCTTGATGGCTAATCAGGCTGGCTGGCTGAGGAAAAGGACACACCCTTGTTTAGCTAAGTGAAATTGTACGTCTTGTCCTGTCTCTTATACGTGATAGGTTTTTCATACAGTTTGGAGATTGGCTGAATCCATGGCTCCTCTCCGAGTTGGCTATCCAGTAGTCCAATCGAGTCTTATCGAGGCACAAGGTCTAACCTGGTTGACGGCAGGTTGATGCCCCCATCACCACACGGGAACAAGGCTATCGTGCAGACTGGAGTCCCCTCTGCCTTAATGACTGGACAGGATGATCTATGCTTTCCTGGCTCCTGGCCAGTCAGGAGAGGGTCCAACACTGTTTCTTTCCTGCCAGAGTCAAAGCCGACTGCTGATTTTTTGCCATATTTCCACAGGCATGTTTCCCAGCCCTTGATTCCCATTCTCATTTACGTAGCCCCTGACCCAGTTTGAGGCCTCACGTCGCTCCCCCCTGCCCGCCCCCCGCAGGTCCGCTGGCGATCAATTGCACCGGGCAGTTTTGTCAGGTGCTCCGTGTACAACTCGCGGCCCCGAGACAAAGCGTTACAGATGGTAACTGGTTTCTTATTCACGGCCCTGAGCGGCAGCCAGGTGGCAAAGCGCTGGTTTGGCAGCAGACGTGGCCCCGTTCTGCTCGAGCGGCCCGGCCGCACGCCACAGACGGCGCGGGGCGAGTCGCGAGGAAGCCCGTGATCCCGTTAACGGCTAAGCGGGAAGTGGGGTTCTTCACCCTCCTTTCGAACACCTCCCTGCTCGGGGCGGGGGGGCCCGAGACTGTGCGGCCTGCCGTCCTCATTTAGCTGCCATTCCGAGCCGAGGTGCGGAGGAGTCTGGATATCGGCACGGCCGGATCTCAGTCGGGAGCAGGAGAGGCGATTCTGCGAGTGTGAGCCGCACGCCTGTCCGCGCGGTGAGACGCGTCGCGGGGGAGCCGGGCCATTAGGGGAAGCTGCCGTCAGTCACAGGCCAGCGCTTATGTTATCCGTCACCGCAGGCAAATGTTCCTCCTTTTTCCGAGGAACACCGAGGGCTCGGCTTTGTGTGGCGTGACTGGAGCACGCAGGACGGCAGGAGCCCCTCCTGGGAGTGCTGGCACACAGCCATGGGGGGGTCAGCCCAGAGGCCCAATCCCGCTCAACACGGGTGGCTGACCCGCGGCCCACTGACGGCTTGAGGTGAGGTGTGGTGACTCTCTCTCTCCCTCTCTCTCCCGCTCTCTCCCTCTCGCTTGCAGCTAATCTCCTATTCCTTTCAGGGACAAGCCGTGCCTTCTAAGGACACCATTTTTCAGAGCAGCTTCTGCTTTGATTCGCGCGCCTCCCGCTCTGAATGAAGATTGCGGCCCAGCCGGCTGGTGCCGTGCAAAGTGCCGCCCGCGTGCGGCCCGACAGCTGGGGCGACAGGCTGCCCTGGAGCCTCCCGCAGGTGGGCCGCCGGTCTTGACCGCGAGCTCTGTGGCTCAAACGCGGCCCTGCCAGCAGACAGGCGGACACAGCCCTCGCCGAGGTCTCCCACCGGGGCATCTCTGCTGATCAAATACACAAAAAGACGATCAGTCACGTCAGACAGTGTCGGTGGATCGACCAGTTACTGTTTCAATCCAAGTTTGAGGGTAATATTCTCAGTCACCCTGGTGCACAGCTATGCTATATTTTCCATCGACATCCACGCTGCAAATCAGCGAAATGTGCCAGTGTGAGCCTGATATATGCCCGCCCGTCGACCCTCTTCACCTGACTTGGGGAACATGGCTGTGATATCTGTGTAAATGGCAGGGCTGGCAGAAAGTTGCCACAAACAGCATTCCACCTTCAACGGCGCAGAGAGCCTGGCCCATAGCTCTGAGAGGGGAGACGGTTTGTGAAGGCACAGAGGAACTTAATGAGGATGACGAAGGTGAGTGATGTCTAAACGGGGATGTGAGCTCCTCCAGGCAGCACCAGAAACGCGGTCATTAATCAGTGGAGGCCCAGTAATGACTGTTCATCTCAATTTCACGGGCAGGAATCCTAACCGTCCCATGAACCGAACCTACGTGCTAGACATGTTTAGCTCTTATGGGGAGTGCAGCAAACTGAAGGCTGAGATCAGCTCTGATTAAACACAAAATTTTGCCAGCTGTGGCACCATGAGCCAGAACGAAGGAATTTTTCACAAAAGACTACATTTAAAGGCCAGTTATTCTGCTGTGATATTTAGCAATCACCCAATTCTATCGTGGCGTGTGCGTAATAAGCACAGGGCTCCAGCAGCAAACAAGTAAATGTTCCTGAATTGAAAATGAAGCATCGGTGGTTTGCTGTCTTCATTTGGGTAGATGGCAGAATTACAAGCAGTCAGCATAACTTCCTGTAAAAGTGCTGCAAAATATAGAAGGTTTCCTTCCTTAAAGGACATGTGGTTAATACATAAGAGCTGAAAGCTGGAACCCATGTGGTGATGAACAGTTCACATGTTCTCCTGGTTTAGATTAGTCTTTGACCCCAGGGACTTAACTGTATATACACTGATAAATAATAAATTCTAGCTTAAACCATGTGAGACTAGTTATATAGGTTTCAGTGGGAAATGCGTGTCACACTGGGTATCAAGTCCTGTGGCTTCTACAGGCCACCAGGGGGTAACACAGTCCTCGTCCGATAGTGAGGGTGCACTCAGACTAAACAGCACCGCAGTCTCCCCACCCAAGACAGAATCAGGCCAAAGCAGGCCAGGCTGGATATATACTTTTTCCATTACAATCAGGAACCCAGAGTAGGACAGTCATCATACGGTACTGCAGTGCTCACTCACTCAAACTCCCAGCTTGCCGTCAATTTCATTAAATTCAACTTACTTTATAAAACGCCTTTCACAGGAGCCGCCCCCCAAGCCACTTTATATGAATGTGTTGTAATACATTCTTACATCATTTATACGGAATAATTCAGAAACAGTGAAGACAAAGAAGAAAGACAGAATGCCAGATGACAACGGACAACAAGAACCAATAACTCTGTAGTAGGGGAGAAAAAAAATACTCCAGGGGTCCAAAGTCGACTGGCTGGGGGGGGGGGGGGCGCCCCCGCGGCCCGCCCCCCCCGCGCCGCGGCACGGGCGCGGGGGGGGGGGGGGGGGGGGGGGGGG
>JABFDZ020000002.1:27862995-27878611 GCA_019775955.2 Pollimyrus isidori
CAATAACTCTGTATTTGGGGTCAAAAAAAATCCACCCGGGGTCCAAAGTCGACGGGCTGCCCCCCCCCCCCCCCCACCGGGCGACAGGACATCCAACTGGCTAACCTAATTTGGGTCACCTGAGGTGGATCGTGTTTCCCAGGCAACAAAGCGCACAACCTACAGAAAATATAGGTGCCCCGTCAAGCTCCACAGGGAGGGAAACCATAAGAAACTCGCACAACATCCAAGCTCCATACACACCAATGGAGGTGGTATTCAAACCCCCAACCCTGGAGGCGTGAGGCAACAGTGCTGCCCAACACTCCACGTTAAAGGCACTACAAGCAATGTTAATGCAAAGAAAGGCCGGAACACCGCATCAGACCATTTAAAGGCTAAAGTAGGGCTTCCCAAGGACACCAAGCCACTGAACTCCAGCTGTTTTCTGGGAATTTGGTTAATTTCCAAAAATAAACTATTTACTTTCTGTTTTTTACAACCCCTCTCTTTCGCACATTCTATTTACATCAGGTTAAACCTGGTTATCTATCCCACACCTCACCTTAGCTTTTTTTATCGATTTGTGAAATGATCGTATGATATAAATGGTCCGCAAACACCCACGCTGGGAGCCCCTAGGTTAAGGGGACAGTAGTGCGCCCCTTGCCCTTTAATGTTGGTCTGCAGACTGAAAACACAAAACACTTTTTCATTCACACTGATTCAGACTGATGACTCGAGGTCCCACCTGCAGATCCTTTGCCAAAGCAGAGATAAATCATTGGACGTTGTTATTGTTTTGATTTTGCGTCACCGACTGACAACCACCAAACCAGCGTGGAAAATTAACAACCAGCAGCATGCAAGGCAAGGAGTGAAATACACTCCTCTCCAGTGTAACAACACAGTGTGGAAGTGGCCTCAGGGATGACAGGACTTAACTCTCCAGCCCCGAAGTTCCTCCTAAGGAACAAAGCTGTCATGGTTTGTCACAGGTTGTCACACAGAAAATGGTAATGGAACGGTGACCCTTCTAGGTACTTTCTGGCCTGGTTATACAATGGAGAGACATCAGAAGGATATCTAGACTTTACTACCTTTATTATAGAATCAGATTGTTGTTCATTAAAAACTGTGCTTTATGGGAAAGGTCACCTTTGTGCAAATTCCAGGACAAGTTTTGAACACATTGCAAATTTTGGACAACTGGCCTATTAGTCTGTGTAGGAAACAATATCTTAGGTAAACGAACACACCTTCAATATATCAATTGAGATCAAGTAGCAATGCCTAGGGGGTTCCGCTAAAATGTCTACTAGGGCATGGGTACATGATTTGAAGTTGTCTTCCAGATACATTTTGCCGTGTACAGACCGAACATCCCTTTCTAAGTGAAAACGTCAATTACTTGCTTTGCCCGTGAACAAACAAAAAGCCCAATCAAAGACAATTATCTTGGTTTTCACGGGGCCAGACTCTTCGTTAGTCGTCTTTGTGCGCCTTGCCATTGTTTCCGCTCTTCTTTCCGCGCTGCACTTGTCTTTCAGATGTGACTGATTCGCCGGCTTGTCCTGCATATTAATGAGACGGGGTGAAGCGTTTTTAAAAGCGCCGCTGACTGCGCTCAATGGGCAGAGAGCAGGAGCGCTACGACGCGTGGAGAGGCGCTCAGGGAGGGAGGTGCCGGCTACATACCGCAGTTAGAGCCCATCGCGAACAGCAACTCACATCTATACATACCGCATAGTGAACAACGGGACATATCTGTGGACGTCCTCATTCGAGACGCGATGAATCGCTGCACGGCTGCGTTACTTCTCCTGGTTATTGCTATATATTCCCTGAATGTCGAAGGTGAGCCTTTATGATTTCATTCCGTCTTTATCGAATTTGGAGGTGTTTTTGTCCATTATAATGCGTTAGAGTGATTTAGGCAAGCAACTTTTTTGCCTAGTGACAGCCTTTCGAATAGGAGCCAGAGCTGTGCATTCAGAGCGCATACGGCTGATATCCTTTATTTGCCGAAGAGACCGCATTTCTAAATTATCTTCACGTCTCTGTTTAACACAGTAGCTGTTTTTTTAAACTCCGTTCGCATACTCAGCAGTGAACCAGTTCGAAGATACGTTTGTATTTGCCATGATCACTTGCCCGTCTATTTCAGAAGAGACTATGCGCCAGATATCGTTCATAAAACATCTGCCAAATCATGCAAATCCTGTCTAACTCGTCCAAACGGATCGTAATTGCTCGAAACATTGTTTCACCTTCGCCCGCTGCTCGGCTCAGACCCGGTAGCACAGTTTGGAAACGCCAGGTGTTTGCTTCCAAAACTTACGGGGCTTTGCGGCGTTTTAATGTGGAATCTTAATTTATGTAGTCTGCGGCATTCGGACCTGACGGAAAACCATGTATTTCTCTGTATTGTGTCCTACATTTCCCTATACTGGGTTTCATGATCAGGATGGAGACGCGGATCTGTATGCGGACTTTCGGACACTTTAAGCTGTGTATGTATAAATCTGGAGACCCTGCAAGAATGACTCAACCATGGAGCAGAAAGTGTTGCGAGCGCCGCACTGATCGGATTTCGCAGATATGAAAATATAACAGGTTTTATGTTACAGCGAGGTTTAATGCATCTGGATATTTTTATAAAATTTGGTTTCCTCATTAAATCGCGTTGCAATTCTATAAATTAATCGAGGTTAATATTAATTGGGCTTTCGAGGAACTTTCTAAATACGGAATTGCTGTGACAGTTTTGATCATTTAAACCTTCGTTGTTTAAATATCTATCGTTCAGGGTTTGTAGTTTACTGATTAAATTAACATTCCCCGCTGGTAACAAACAATGCAGTCTCGACCCCTTAGTAAGAACATTAGTTTAATTTTTTAGAAAATATATTTTTGCCTTAAATATAATTAAGTGGAAAATGGAAAAGCGCCACACTCGCTACACATTTCGTACGCTCGAATTCTACTTTATTGAGTAACCCAAATATATTTTTATTTACCGTACTCAACTTTAGGCTTAGATCAAACTGATCGTTTGGTGCGTCAGAAGAAATATATTTCATCCATATACACTTCCCCAGAACATGAACGCCAGGTCACCTGTGAAACCGAGTAATAAACAGGATTTAAACACATATTTTAAATTAGCATAATGGCTTAGTTTTATAGCCTTTGAAAGGGGAAACATTGGATTCGGTTTCAGTATTCATAGTGGTGGCTCTGTGGATCCCCGGTACTGTTTGTCCGGAGTTTTTCCTGATGGTGCAGAGACAGCTGGTACATTTCACGTGGGATTAAAAGGTTGCCTTGTTAAATCGAGAAATATAATCCATCCGGCAAGACAGGCCTTGTGTCAACCTCTATCGAGTTTAACCGGTAACAGCAGATTGTGAAAAGGTGAATGTTAAACTCAAATTTTATTTTACGTGCAAATTAGCCGGAATGTGAACAGCAAATGAGTAAGAAGCGCACTGGGCGGGATGAGAACGGGGCTGATGCCGGGGTCCTGGTACCCATTTCCCCATTGCTCCCGCCGTGACTCTGATACCCTGATCCTCCGCTTCGCAGCCTACAAGTGCCGCTGTACCCGAAAAGGACCGAAGATCCGTTACAAGGATGTACAGAAGTTGGAGATCAAACCTAAACACCCCTTCTGCCAAGAGAAGATGATTTTGTGAGCTATTGCTTATCTTGGGTAGTTTTCAACGGGTTAATTTATATTATGTCAACATGTTAAAGTTCGTGGCTTTCATCAGTTAATTCGATTATTTAATTTAATAGGCTACTATATTAAGTTACACATATATATTAATATTCAGGTCAATTAATTAGTTTATCTTTATGGCAAACGTGTTAACACACTTTATTAATTACATTCATCTTACATGGGTGCCTGTGTAATCATTAATAAGGGTCTAATTTTCTGCTCGGATAGACTGGTTTTGTTTGTGTGGGGTTTGCTTCCCGACGCCCCCATTTTGATCGTAGATATTTATAAACTGCTCTCTTCAAGCGCGCCCTGCCGTGCAGCGTCCCCAGCCGGGTGGCTGAAGCGCACTCGCCAGGCCTTTTCTGGAGCAGCACATGTGCACTGGAAAGCTGAGCGTCTCCCACAGGGCCGCGATGCCAGCTGCGTGTAGGAACGCCGGTGCGGCTCCCTGCTGGGGAAGGCGCTGCGCTGCGCTTGCGGATCCGCGTGAAGCGCGACTGACGATGCCCCAATTCCCCGTTGGCGATTTCGGCAGATCATGCATATGCCCGCTGTGTTGTCAGAGGTCGCGGCTCCAGTAACGAGGGCCAACACCTCATATTGTAGCCATCAGTTTAAAACTTCACCTTTTCCTTTAGGGATCGGGAAGTCCTAATTTTTAAAAAAGCTGTTGGTTCTGTGGACAGTGCCATGGTGGGCTTGACTTAATTCTGGGTTTCCTCTCATACCAATCTTATCCTTTGGTTCCGGATATGATTAATAAAATGTTGCGGAGCTATATTCTCACCTTCCTAGAGTCGGTTGCTCTCTTTCGACTGTCATAGCCATTTTTGTGCTTTTTTCATCTCTTGTTCCAAAGGAGCCCCCCTTGTCCGCTCAGATCATTGGACAAAAGGGTTACTGTTGTGTGGAGAGGGCTCTCTTGTTAAGCATGTGCTTAAACAATTGCAAATGGTCCTTGTCATTTAGCTCTCATCACCGTAAACAGAGAAGCTGCGTGTGGGGAGGCACCTTGAACACCCTAAATATGTTTCGGGTATTTAAACGTGTTACATTGTAAGATTAAAAGCAAGCACTCGCATGTTTAAAATGATCACATAAGAAGTTTAGTGAATGAGTTGCGTTGACCAGATGTCACCAATAACGTTGTCTGGGTCCATCTGGTGTTCACCCGTGGTATTGCAGAAAATGTTTCCCTACGGACAACGCGATGGCTGAGTCCCAGGAAACACTAACAGAACATGATATTAATAAAAACACCGGCTTCTCGCGTTTGCGCTGCTTGGTTGGTAAAATGAAGGTATTCTGGTGTTTCTGTAACACACCCTTTGTTTGGTCCCTGTGCTAGCTATTATCAGTTTAGTGCTTTTGGGACTTAATTGTTGATTTGACTAAAGGTTAGCCACTTGAGAACACAGCCACAGGCATTATCAAAAAAAGAGAACTCCCAATGGGCTACGGGAACACAGCCCATACCCTGTGTGTGTCTTTTATATTATCATCCAGGGAGCCTTTCCCTGCCTAAACACAGTGCCTGGACATGAACTGGAAGTTGAAATAATGCAAAGACACACATGGTACTGGTATGTCTGGTTATTGGTGTGAGCTGAAAGGAAACTGTGACCTGTGATGTTTTTGGTTTTTTTTGCTGAGGTTGCGTTGAAAGTGGATTTCACTGCATAGCACCCTTTAATATCTGGCATCTTTTTTTGAAGTAAACAATTTAACTAACAGTTGTTTGGTTTGGGTCTTTTATATTTCTGTTCTGTGTGGTCAATTAGTGAGATGTTCCATTTTGTTAATGTTCCTTCTCTGCAGTGTGACAATGGAGAACGTATCACGGTTCAAAGGTCAGGAATACTGTCTGCACCCCAAACTGCAGAGCACCAAGAACCTGGTGAAGTGGTTCAGGATCTGGAAGGACAAACACAGGTGTGCTGGGCTTCTTTACAGTTAACACTTTGATGTGCTTTTGCCACCTACTGCCCACTGCATGTACTGCAGGACCTGTTCAATCTGCATGACGTCAGGATTTTGTCTTTGTGTTCACTACCCATGTCTTCTTTTTCAGGGTATATGAAGCTTGAGACTGTCCTGGATATGCAAGGGTAGAAAATGAAAGAAAGGACACAATGTTTTTATAAAGCACAAGACATATCCCAAAACAAACAGCTATGGCTGGCACAGATGTGTAGGGTGGGATTTATCAAGGACGACAGATATATATATTTTTTTGTTTTGCTGGTGCCATTTTAAAATCAAGTATCCTAGTAGAACTGACTTAAAGTATCAGTTTGTAGCAAATGGCCTATATGTATATATTTGACTATATATCTATATCAGAATTAACCTATATTGCTGTGGGACAAGTCCTTGATATATCTGGTCCATAGTGTTTGGGTAGAGAATGGTAATCCTGGAATAATGTATGTCTATGGGACTGTGTAACTCTTTGCAAGCACATGATTGCAGTAGTATCACCTGGACATGACACTCCTGTAATTGTGTGCTTTCCAGAAGTATCAGACGTATGGTACAGGAGCGAAATGGAAGAAGGGGTTTTTATTAAAACCTTTTAATTCTATATGTTCAAATATTTTTCCCATACCCTCCCATAATTCCTACTTCCAATTTTTTTATATACATATATTTCAACATAACGACTGTTGTATAAGTATTTCATTGTATGAATCGTTACTGTAACTGGGTTTATTTATGAATGACATCTAAGTGACCAGTATCTAAGGCTCTGGGCAGTGTCATATATGACTCTCAGCATTTTAGTTGGAAAGGTTGTAGGCGGGAGTCAATGGTGGTTCTAGATCTTTTTTTTTTTCCTTGGGTTGGGGGGAGTGCGAAATAGTAAAACTGGAGGGGTGGCATCAAAAGAGGAAAAATGAAGGCTTTCACCATCTTTTTACTAAGGTCAAAATATAGATGAATACATAATTTTTTTAAAGTACACAGTTATTATGGCTATGACTCATTCTACATTATATGATCTATATCAATCAAAGGGGGACTGCCTGAATTTTAACTATGCTTTTCCTGGTTTAAGGCTTCCCAGTTTATTTAGCATTTTATGTGAAATGCATTGTGAGGTTTGTGAGTACAAGGAAAAGTCCTGCGTTTCATACCAGTGACGACATTTAACGAGAACCCTGAATGTGGACCTAGGTGAAGATTGCAGTCATGCTGTAATCGGCAATTCCCCAGGGATAATGAACAGTGTGTTTAATGTCACCTGGGTGTTATGGATTGGTGCGGTTTTACAATGGGATTGGTCAGTTCATCCTTAGACTTACCCCATCTGTTTCAAGTGGACATGTGTCCATCCATGCAAAGACCCTTATTTCTTAGGGAGGATATTTTTAAGTGTTTACTGCCACCTGTCTTTGGTTTGCTACCACAAGCATTTTCCACCAAACTGAAGGTTTGTAAATCTAATAGTTTTCTTTGCTAAACCTGTGCATTTCACTTGTTTTATATCTTATATATACAAATGTATAAATGAGCATATTGTAAATAAATATAAAATGGTACAGATAAAATTCATTTAATATATCTTAGTGTATTACAGTTATCATTTTGCTATTTAAATGTTCGATAACATTCACGTCAGACTTTTTAGTTGGAATTTATCGTCCAACATGTTTTTAAGGCATTCCAAGGAGAGTGTGTGATTACCAAGCAATAAAATAAGTTTGAAATGATAAGGCTATGGATTTTACTCTCACACTGCTGTTAATCATTTTGTGATTTGTAAGTGGGCAGTACTGTTACCTCACACATCTGTGTGGATGGTTTGTATATTCTCCCTGTGTTATCATGCAACTAAAAGACATGCAGTTTGGCTAACTGGAATCTCAAAACAAATATGAATGTGAGACTGCCATTGTATCCATGGTGCCCATGCTGCCACCTACCTTCCCCCCCCAACCTTAACCAGAATAGGCTGTAGATGGATGTGGAATAGATGGATGATGTGTAATTATGCATCTGGTGTCCTCTCCAGAGTGCCTCATTCCCTATGCTCACTAAGACCCTGCACTGGGTAAGCAGTTTGAAGATGGATGAATGAATGGAAAGAAATTAACCTACAATTGCTAGGCTTATTCCTCATATTTATGCTGACCTGCATTTAAAGACTCTTTCATTGTCGTAAATTGCATATTAAAACTTTCAACTCCCACCTAACAACACGTGCATAATATTCATGAATGTCCGTGAATGATTTTTTTTATCATTTTACTGTCAGCCTGCTGCAATTTGCCAAACCACCGCCATGTTTCCGAAAGCGGACGGATCGCTCCGTACTCCAAATGACATATGCGTGCTGCTCAACGGTTAGCGACACCGCCGCCCTGTTACGCGAACTCGTCCAATGAGCGGTCCGATCAATGGAGTTGGCGACATAGAGACCAATCAGCAAGCTCAGGCTGGAGGGTGCCGTGTTGTCAGCAGTCCGTTATCGGCCTGGGGGCGGAGCCACGGGCCTAGTCTTTTCAGGATTGACACCATATCGTGCTGCCCGTACTCGGAAGTGCACCAGATACCGTCAGAAGCGAACAACACTAGCATTGATAAAGAAAATAAACTAGCTCATCTCACCACAAATATTATAACACAAGATCGTCGTTGTATCCGACATCTTGTCTCAATCTAGCTGCTTTTGGAAGGGCAGGTAAGTGTGCGCATGCGTCAAATGCCGAACATCAGCGTTGCCAAATTTTTGTGCTTTAGGGTGGAGTATTAGGCAGGTCCGGTGTTTTATCTCTCTAAAAACATCAGCTGCCGCAGTCCGGTTCATTGCGATGCGTACACCCAGTTAATGCATTAATTAATCCCCACAGTGTTTCTATAACATGTATTATCCCGATATCTGTCCATTCAAGTGTTAGATTGGCAGTGTTGCATTACTGCTTGTCCTTTCAGATGCATATGTCCATTTCGCATATAGATAAACCACAAATACTGCATAACTTTCTGAAAATGTAGGTTAAACAATCAATATATTACGTGTGTGTTGGGATTGTAGTCACGTCTGTGGTATCTAGTAACTATAATTGTAATTCGCATAATATCCCGAATAACGATGAATTACGATTATTAACCCCTCGTCTGATGAAAACCGCTAAATTATTGCACTTCGCACTGCGTGGTAATTCATAAGTATGAACAGTGGGTGGCGTTCGTGGCCTTTCTTTGAGTGGTCCCTGGTTGTCTCCGTTTAGTGCTGTCCTCCGGTTGTGTGGATCCGGAGACTTTTCCTGAACCACTGATGGTACTAAGGCGTTGTTGTTTAATTAACATCCACCTATATATTAGGTCTTAAACACCTCATAAGTTATAAAAGGAATGGTTCAGAAGATGCGCCTTGTTGAAGACCACAACAACCAAAGAGGATATCCGTGTCGTGTCTAAAAATCTTAATTTGACCACCAGAAAAGCGGTTATCATGTCATATTACTCGTTTTTATTCCATTGTCGCAACGTTTATTTTTACTTGCAGATTGCATATAACAGCACTCCTGAAAACTGAACACAGAAACTGATGTCGGGCCTCGCAAATATAAACAGTTTAAGAATGGTGTGGTTTACTTAAAAGAGTTTAAAGTGCTTTGCTGGAATATGATAGTTTGATGTACCGTTTGAGCCGACAGCCTTTGCTGGTTATATTGTACACAGGTTTATTGCGCAATAAACCCGAGGCAGGCGTACTACTTACTTGTCTTGTTATCGGAGCAGGTGTTTCGTTAATCCGGCTGCTGTGAGCAGTCGGAGGGTCCGGTCCGGTGCTTAGTAGTGATAAAACCGACAGGTGCACTTATATTAAGCGGATTTTCTCGTAAAGTTGTCTTGAAATGTAGAACGTCCATACGGAATCAGTATATTTTATTTCGTGACGTCTACCCCACTATTGCATATATTCAATTACATGTACATTGCAGTAGCATTTTAACAGAAAATGAGATGGTGAAAAATTGTACAATGGCTCCATATGGACGAAATAAGGTCTATAATAAAAAGTTTCTACCGTGCTACATTTTCACATTCAAAGGGCTACAAAACGTATGTACAGTGACAACAGTCGTTTGGTGTGTATCATTTACCATGTAACGGAATAATCATTAAGATATTCAATTAGATAAGACTAAAATGTTATATTGTTCATTTTAGAAACGTAATACCGTTTCACTTTGAGTGATAGGCTGAGGCGTTTATTTTTTTCAGGCATGAGTTTGAATGTGTTCAAATCATACATGGTGTTCATTGTGTGGTGGGAATGGTGAAATTTACTGTTCAGTTTTGTGTTCGTCTCGCGTAGTACAAGATCCCGCTTAACAAATATTCTGGAAATGTGCGAGGCGCTAACGTTAGCCAAGAGCTGCACTGAGACTACTCGAGCTCCCACATAGAGAATATTCCGGAAATCCGCGAGACGCCAGCTTTAGCGGGCTTTATCATGTTCCCATACGACACAGTATCCAAGCGACGGAAATTTGATAAATGAACCCATATCGTGAGGCACTTAAAATGAAATATTTCAATAAAACTAGTCTAAAAATCGCCGAAGCTGACCAAAGTGGCCGGCGGCACCCTATAGCTGCGCGGGCGACGGGCGAAGTTTCCCGGGTCGCGGACTCAGCGAGACTGAGGAGGGGGGAGGAGGCGGGATACAAATCCGACAGTCGAGCCTCGTAGTGGGCGTGAGCGCTTTCTTCACGGCGAACCAGGGTTAGCTGTTAGCTCAACGAAGGAGGGTTTCCAGTTTGTCTGAGGAAGAACCGACGAGCAGTTTCCATCATTAAACGCGGAGTGATGTTGCCTTTGGCCGCCGTCTTGTTGTAACAAGCCGCCCGACATCACCTTAACTGAAAAAAGAACACGACGCTGTTTATCCCTCGCATCACCGGCTCCTGGGTTTGACCTGGTAGGTGCGTCGCCTCGCCCCGGCAACGCCAGTCGGAGCGCTGCGATGTTTTGTCTCTTCATCACGCTTAAATCGCTTAAACGTGTTGTGTGTCTGCAAAGATCGATTTATCTGCATTTCATCGTTCACGGGCAACGTTAGTTAGCATTATCGTGTTGGTAGTTAGCAAGCTAGCTAACCCTGTGCTGGGCGAGTCGCCCCAATTCCGGTTTTTTTATGACAGTGATTGTTGTGGAGACGAAACCGAAACCCATACATGACTTAGCGAATCCAGCAGAAATGTCCCCGTACAGAAATTAGGTTGGTTAATTAAAAAAATATATGGTTAGTTGGGTCCGCTTGGGACCTGTGGATGTCAGTTTCTTCCATCTATCCATCCAGCAGTCCGTCTTTGGTACAGTTTTCTTGGTCAGAGTTGCGGTGTACAATAAAATATGAATATTCACCTTTATGGTACTGGTGTTAATATCAATGTCAGTTATATTAGTGGTGAAGTTTTAATACAATAATAGCCTGCCGGTCGTCTCCATGCTTGGTGACCTGGGCATTTGAGACTTGACCTTAAACTGATCACCGCGCGCAGAATCTTGGGGTCGGTCCCATTTCAACGAGGTTATATACAGCATGAATTCGAAGTCCCATGATGATTCCTCTCCCTGCCGTCCTAACCACTTTGTTCAATGCAGTTATATGTATAGAATGACATAAAAAAAAAATCGGCGTTCTTCCTTAACGTTACTTAAATTTGATGTATTTAACGTTTTATTTGTGGTTGGATATTAACGGTAAGTAAATGAGCGGTGACTGTTTAGTATTAACTTAAATTGGTAGTAGAAAAATCTTTTTTGGAATGTCTCTGTGACTGCCACCCTCAACAAGGGATTTGGAGATGTATGTATGTATTTTTTATAATGGAATAATTGTGCATAAATTGTCTTATTAAGCACCTGTTGTATTTCTGTTTTATCCAAAGTCACATAAGATGGGTTATGTCAAGCTGCCAGAGTAAACAGCTCTTTATTATGTCAGGACACACCTGAAACCTTGTAGCCCAGGATGACAAGTGATATGTTTGACATGTAGTGCCTGTATAAAAGAAGTCTTTGCACAGTACTTACATCTAGGGCAAAGGTGTAGGTCCTTGTGCCAAGCAGTATGCTGCTATTAATAGACTGCGGAGCTCTGGCATTAGCATCTAATTTCCTTCATATTTTTTATAGTAAATATACTACCTTGTGCGAGTGCATACATCTTAACTTAGATTTCAAATTACTTTAGACCTGTATTATATATTTACATAAAGTTTGTAAATAATGAAGAAAGGCCTAGTAAATTGCTAGTAAAGTTTGATAACTGGTTTTTGTGTTTCAAGGAACATTTTACATGAAAGTAAGGATTACATGACAGGTTTGCAGTGGTGGTTTGATTATTGTGCGGAGTTTGCAGTTATACCATTGTGGTGGTGGTCTGTTGCTCTGCTCAGCAATAATTCATCTGTCCTTTGGTTAAAGAAGCAGGGATGACCCCCATTTTTCCTTTGAAATAATATCTGCAAAGCCCTCTGTACCTCAAGTAGTATTTTGGGTGTACCGTAACATTTATTACATTTATTGATCTGACTAGCTATGCATGTGTCATTGTGTTATTTGCAGGCACTGCTGGTTGTGTGGCAGAATATGAAACTCAAGGTCACTGTGCTTTTTGCTTACACATGCTGTTTACGTCTATGCATTATCCTTCGTTCCTCATATCAGATGTTTCATAGTATTCTTTTGGTGGCGTTTTGGCTTTGTTGTAGTTGTACCCTTTTTGGAACGTTTCTGTCATTGAAATTTTAAAATAGGAAAGAAATTTAATACAGAAAAAGAAATATGGAATGTGAAACACATTTATCATCTGAGGTAGTGTTCTGTAAACCTTGTTTGTCAGACACAGGTGTGTGATCAGTATCTAACAATTTTTGTGATCTTTACCCTTGGGCAGCACTGATTGTAGATTGTTTTTTTAAGCATTAGTAGATCTTTCATACAGGTCTCATGTCATGTAGACGTTCTGCTGCCCTTGTGGTGTACCGTGAAATGCTTCCAGCGACAATGTTAGCATATGTAGAAACTGAGTCCCCTCTCCCAGGCTTAACGTAGAAGACTGAATTCAAAACAAGGTCACAAAATTTTTTATTTTTTTTAAAACAACATGACTTGTGAAGGACATGCTTCCATAAATAGAATAAAGTATTGTTAAGGCTCTCTGCTGTGTTGTGGGAACTTTTTCCATTTTCTTTTCCAGGAAAATATTTGCATAAATACTTATATATTTAGCTAATTAAATGTAAACGAATATATTGGCTTGTTTCTGAGAAGCATCTTTGGATAATAGAGATAAATCATGTTAATTTATTAAATGGAAGTGAGGGAGGCCATACTTAGTATTTTAGTATCATAATCTTTGATATCAGTATTTGTGAGGTGAATTATAAAGAAAGCTAGGCATGTCTAAGTTAGCAGTTTAGCTTATAGGGTGGAAACCAGGGCAAGGAAAATGCTGATGGACTGAAGACACCCATACACATGCTGCATGGGAGTATATGTGTGAGATATGGTTGCTTTTGTTTTTTAAAGTCAGCAGGCTGTGTGAAATTGAGCAGGTTGGGTAATTTTTTTTTTTGGGGGGGGGGGAGCTAAGGCCACTGAGTCTCAAAAAATGGACTGGGCCATGGCATTGGTGTTGGAATCAGTCCAAACATTTAGTGAGTTCCAAGAGCACAGTTGTTGGAAGAACAGCTTCTTGGAACGGTTAACCCTCCACGACCCTCCTCCCACCCACAGTATGGAGGTAGATCCTATTCACTTGCTGTGGAGGGATGTTTTAGAGAAGGCATCTTGTCCTTCTAAACATGCTGATCAGGTCCTGTTCAGATTACCAGCTGGAGTTGGCTGTCCTTCAGGCAATTTTCCCACCTTGCCTGTTCTTCGTAGAAATGGTCTTGCGCACAGGCATTCTTAGTGCAGCAGCCTTGGCAGGCCGGAGCTCCAGTTCGAACAGCACCATGTTCAATTTCATATATCTGTTCCCCCATAGACAAGCGTCTGTTTTGCTTTATCCAGGATTTTTTTTTTGCACGGTATTTGTACAAGGGTCATTCCATCTCTGTTCATTTGATTTAAGAAAAACTTTCTCCCTTGACAGATTTGCCTTAGAAAATCCAGGGGGGAGATATACTCCTTATTAGGAAAAGTACACGATTTCTCTACTCTCATTAGTTTGTTCAAAATAAATAAATAAATAAATAAATAAGGGATATCCCGGAAGCAACGGGCACCAGGCAGGGAACAACCCTGGATGGGGGGCTATCCCATCGCAGAGCACGCTCACACACCAGTCACGCACACATGCACCAATTGTTAACTAAGGTTCTTAAAATTTTTATGGTAAGTATATGGTTCTATGAATCTGGAATTTCAGGAGTGTAGCTCAGGGTTAACAAAGAATGCTGGGTGCTTGAATATCCCCCCCAAAAAAACTATCTGCTCTGCGGCCACTATTTTAAAGGCTGCGTAGTAATATTTTATATACAGCTTCACATGTACAATGTGCAAGTATCCCCTAAGTTACAAATGAGATCTGTTCCCAAAGCCTAAGTCAAATTTGTAGGCAAGTTGGAAATATAATAATGCAGTACATAATAATAATAGTAATACAATTATAAAGTTCCTAAATATGGTACTGTACAAACTGCTGAAGCCATGATTGTCACAAACGTACGTGTGTTTATTACAAACCATTGTCTTTAACCGAAATTTTTTATGTGACAGGCTTTATAGCAGTCCATTCGTAAGTACAAGATGTCTGTAGGTTCAGCGTTCTTATCCTAGGGACTGCCTGTATTGTCTTAAACAGTCCAAATCAGATTAATGGTTTCAGAGATGTTCAAATTTGAAGGAAAAAAACATTTTGAACTTCAATGCAATATTCTCCAGGTATGGCACTATGTACCATATGGATGTGAATTACCTTCAGTAACCAGGTCAATATTTCTTGTAAGAGACATTACTGCAGAATTTTTCACATGTATTTTTAGGTCTTTAAACATCATAGAAAGGATGCCACTCACTCCCATTATATTCCAAAGAAGACTGATATTTCTTCGGCCGATATCCTCAAAAGTAGGCAACTTCCAGCAGACCAACCTATATGAATAGCTAGAACTACAGTCCATGTAAAACGAATCTTTTTCCGTTTTGGGGTGAACTGCCCCTTTTAAGCCCTATATGTTGGAAAAACTAGTTTTTACAAGTGTTTTTTTTTCTTTTCCCCAATTACCCGGCATTCTATGTTTAAACTTGAACTACACTCCTGAAAGTCCATATTCACAGTACTATATATTTACCCTATACAACTTGAAGCACCCAGCTCAAGAATTTTTCTAGATATTGCAGTTTTAAAATTGCCCCTCACTACATGATGTTAGAAAAACCACTTCGATCCCGTCCCTTAAATTTATTTTGAGAAAACTAATGACAGAAGAGACTTGATATTTGGTACTTTTCCTATTAAGAAGTATATCTTCCCCCTAGATTTTTTTTTGGGAAAATCTGAAATGGTCAAGTGGTTTTTCTTATTCAAATGTCATCAATTTGTTTGGATTGGGCACATGCTATTGTTGATTATCTAAACCTTACTTTGAATTAAGACCTGAGAGTCTTTTGCTAGTGCCAAAAGTTTAGGTCTGGGGTCTTTATTTCCTGTCCCTGCATTTGTAAATGGTTAAGATTTTTTGGCATTTAAATATAACAAAATTTACTTAAATTTTACCTGTAAACTTTATATGTTCTGAACTACGATTTTTTTTTTTTTTTTAAATAAAAAATTATATATTCTGGTATCGGGGGCGGCATGGTGGTTAGCACTGTTGCCTCACACCTCTGGGACCCGGGTTCGAGTCTCCGCCTGGGCTTTCTGTGTGTGGAGTTTGC
>JABFDZ020000002.1:27892839-27907681 GCA_019775955.2 Pollimyrus isidori
CCCACAGTCACCAGATCTCAACCCAATAGAGCATCTTTGGGATGTGGTGGAACGGGAGCTTCGTGCCCTGGATGTGCCTCCCACAAATCTCTGTCAACTGCAAGATGCTATCCCATCATTATGGGCCAACATTTCTAAAGAATGCTTTCAGCACCTTGTTCAGTCAATGCCACGTAGAATTAAGGCAGTTCTGTAGGTGAAAGGGGGTCAAACATTGTATTAATATGGTGTTCCTAATAATCCTTTAGGTGAGTGTACATACCCAAGTATAATAGTGGATTAAAGTGATCTTTTAGTATTTATGTTAAAGCAAGACTTTTATTTTATTACTGTTGTGGAATTAATCTTTGGAAACACTTAAATTTAATAAGCACAAAAACATTTGACATAAACATGACTGTATTGTGGATTTTACGGCTTTTTTGGAGGTCACAGACTCCGCTGCGGCGAGAATTATACTGACTGTCTCATTGTTTTGATGGGTTAGCAGTATACTAATGCTATTGCTTATTAACAAAAACCATATGATACGCTGAAGAATATTGCAGCTGGTGTTTAAAAGGAGCTTGCCGGTTCTATTGATAATGTAACCTTTCAGTATCGGAATCAATATTTTTCTGCACGGTGAATGTAACATTTTCCTTGGGTTTGCTGTTTGTGGGCCTGTATGCCTTTTTGGGCCACTTCTGATTGGTGAGTATGACTGGCACGTGAGAAGCACTGCACTTCTGATTGGTGAGAATGACTGTCACACAGGGAGCACAGCATGAATTTGTGGAACTATTCTCGCAGCAGTTTTAAACCCTGGGTCCGATATGCTGTATGATGTATATCCTAAATCACAATTTTTGCGACTTGCTAATTGTGTTTCAAATCGGATTTTGGTTTGAAATCAATAAATCGTTCAGCCCTAGCGGAGTTCACAACTTCCTCTAGCATCAACCCCAGCACAAAAACTGTGCACCAGGAGCTTCATGGAATGGGCTTCCATGGCCGAGCAGCTGCATGCAAGCCTCACATCAGCAAGCACAATGCCAAGTGTCAAATGGAATGGCGTAAAGCACACCACCACTGGACTCTGTTCTATTGATTCACACTTCTGTCTGTCAAACTAATGGGCAAGTCTGGCTTTTGGTAGATACCAGGAGAATACCTGCCTGAGTGCATTGTGCCAGCTATATAGTTTGGTAGAGGAGGGATAAGGGTTTTTTTGCAGGGTTTGGGTTGGGCCCCTTAGTTCCAGTAAAAGGAACTCTTAATGCTCCAGCATACCAAGATATTTTGGACAATTCTATGCTTCCAACTTCATGGGAACAGTTTTCTGTACCAGCATGACTGTGCCCCAGTGCATAAAGCAAGGTCCAAAAAGACATGGTTGGGTGAGTTGGGTGACCTCAGCCCCACTGAACACCTTTGACATGAATTAGAACAGAGATTACAATCTGAGCCTTCATGTCAAACATCAGTCCCTGATCTCATAAATGCACTTCTGGATGAATGGGCAAACATTCTCACAGACAAACTCCAAAATATTGTGGTAAGCCTTCTCAGAAAAGTGGCAGCTTTTGTAGAGGGACCAGCTCCATTTTGCTTTTCTGGGGGTTGTGATGTGATAGAAAGGAGTTTGGGGGGGTGTCGCCAACCCCAGTCCTAAATATAAAACCCCATTGCAGCTGACCCATCAACAGCTGTAGAAAATAGCGTCATGTGCCATGCGACTTGTTTGTGCAACACTGGCCGTCAGCTGGGAGCCCGGACCAGGACTTGCTGACCTGGGTGAGGCACTGTGCGGCCAGCAGATTACAAGATGCGTGGCAGATGGTTTGAGGCACCTGTCGATCTATGTTTGTATAAGAGTGTGTATGTGACTGTTTGTGCCTGGTACTGCATATTTCTTAGCATAGACTGGTCTGATTTTGCAAGCACACTTTTGCTGTTTCACGTGGAGGAGTCTGAGCAAAAGCCATAAAGTTGGGTCTATGACTTCTGCATGTCTTCTGTGGCCTTCAGAGTAAACAGCTTTATATTTAGAAGTGCCAGTAATCTACATCAACTGTTCTGAAGTGGTCTGTACTGATATCAAGGCCAAATCACATATTGTCAGGCATGGCAGATTTCACCCCATTGCTGATAAGATTATGTGGTTTTGGAATAAGTGCTTTCAGATAATGGGCCTTGCCTACGGTGCACAATATGTATCTAATTTCTTTTTAAAACGAGAACTTTAAAACATGGTTTGGCTCTAATATAAGTGCCATGGATGTGGAAGTGTGAAAAACAGGCATCTGTGGATGGCTGGAGAGTCAGAGAAAGGCCAGGGCTCCTCTTATAAATGTGTCCTCCTTGGACCTCTGTTTGTCCCCCATGGTCTGACACCTGTGAGGCTGCAGAAATGGCTCTGCAGGTTTGCCCTGAGCCTGTCCCAGCAGCCAGGATTTAGCATCGAGTTACAGCTGCCTGCTGCTCTCATCTGTGAATGGCACACACGTTACATAAATGAAGGTTTTGGCATCGTGTCTGTGGAAGGGGCATAGAGAAAGGAGGGGGAGTGGGACTCTGAGGATGCCCACCCCCAGAGCGCTGCCATTGGCCACCTGTGCAGTTGCGTCAGACGGACCTGTATTTGAGCTGTGGTGCAGACGGTTCACTGCAGCACTTTGCAGAAGCGAGAGTGGAGCAGAGCACACAGAGCCAGCAAACACGGGGCTTCACAACATGCACCCGGGTGGCCTCTCCCTACCCTCACACCTGCTCGTCCAGACACTGGCACCGCAGAGCGCTCAGTCCGGATAACTAGGCCTCCCAGATTGGCAGGGTTCATCACCATGGCCTGTGAAGTTTTACTGTGCAGGTAAAGCCATGAGGACAGAACGCTGTGTGTGTTTGTGTGTGTCATTCTCTGGGGATTCTGTGAGAGTTAATGTGTTTTTGTTGGAGTTCTGAGGCATGCTTTCACTGCCTTGCTGATGAGTGTATATTTGACTGCTGCTGAGCATTGTGGCCAGCCTGACCGGCTATAAGATTGTCCTCTCTGTCTGCCTTCAGTAGTGCAGTAGTTAATTGTAAGGAGAAGGAGCCAGATATAACTGGCATTCTTATCCCAGTGCAGCTGGCTATCATCTTACATGTTTAAATTAACTACCAGGAGATGCGCTACACACATTTATTTAATGAAAACGATAGGATGACAGCAGGACTGTACAGCAACTTAAAACAGCCAATGTGTGATTAAAATGAACAGAAAGTCTAATATGGATGTGTCTCAGACATCGGTCTTGGTGGGGACCTGGGCTGACTCCAGGCCCAGGTTTTGGTCCAGGTCAAGGTCAGGTTGAACTGCCAGGTGACTGTTATTATACAGGGTTTGAGTGCAGAAACCACAACAGATCCTGTGACCCCTGGTGAGTATAACCAGTACCTGGGCCCCACTCTGGCTCTGGTTTTGCCACCTTACAGTGTGTGCCCTAAGTTAGCTCGATGAGCTGTCCGCAGACCAGAGCACAGCCTGTTCTGCCTGATATGCTCATTAGAGTGTGGGCACTGGTCATCGGCAGAGCTCCAGAGACATGAGTTTATAGCCAAACCGCCTGAAAGGCAGTGGGATCTTTTAAGCTCTGTTTGTAATGTGCGTTTGACTAAGCATCCTATGCATGAGTGGCTGAAGATTATTTAATATTACATTTATCTTAATATCATGTTTGTCCTCCATGGGCTGTGCTGGGTATCTGTTCTGCTGAGACATGAGTGAGCTTCTGTATAAGAGCAAGCTGTGAACAGGCTTTGGTGCCCTTGAACTGGGCTAGCGGTTCCTTGTTTTGCCAGATGACGCAGTGCTGGATAAAATGGACCAGAGACCAGAGGCTTCAGCACCCGCTCATCCACAGCTTCATAGTATATCTGTCACCCTAGTGTTAGCCTCCCTGGTGTGGTTTACGTCACACATTAAGGTGTGTTGCCATCTGCAGTTCATGCTGTTCTGAGCCCCCAAACTCAGTTCTTATCTAACATTAAGTAGGGGGATTTCCGATGTACCACTGGTAGTTTATAAAGCATGTGGGACTGGTGAGTCATGTGACCTCACTTCCTATCAGTTGCCATGCTGATCTTGGGCACATGCTCTCCCCCCCCCGATTGCTGCTAACACTGGCGCTTCTCTCTCCCATTCCCAGCTCGCACATCAGTCCTATCAGCATTCTGCCAGGATCTGCCGAGTAAGTGAAACCGCTCACTTCTTTAACCGAAGAACAGAGCCAATGGGGGTTGGGGTTCGGGATAGGTGAGCTCCATCCTGACGAGCTGTCCTGGTGCTCTCTACACAGGATTTTACAAAGGACTATCCGTGCTGCAGTACAACAGCACCTCCTGGACCTGAAGAGCTCCATCGGTCAGGAGATCAGCAGCTATGACGGCCAGGGCTTGTCCAGCCAGCTGTGCCATGGGTATGAGAGACTGTTATGCACGGATCAGACATGAGCACACGATCACAGACATGCCCAGTTTTAGACTGCTGTCACAGTCAGGTCATGTATGTAAATAGTACATGGTGCATACATGCCTGCATAGAGGGTGGGGCTTCCCTTAACTCTTTTGTGTTCTCAGGGAGGAAAACTCAGCAGAGCCAGCAACAGAGTCAGCAGAGGGCGGTGGTGAGCTGGTCACATTGTGTGCTACCCAAGTGACTCCAGTGGGGGAGCATCAGGTAGGTGTGTCGGCTCTTCAGCGCTCAGAATAGAAGGTACAGGGTGACCTTGTGGTACCCTGACATTGGTATGGAGTCTGCCCTTCTCAGTATTTGTTTAGGGGCCCTCAAACCATGTTTGTTACCTCATAGTCACTTTCTTGTGACTGAAATAGATCAACACCCCCCAAAAGAAGTGTGAGTGACATTAGCGGCTGTAGAGATAAAACAGGAAGCGGCTGTCGGTCGCTATCCTCCAAGAGTGACCCACTAGTCAGAGCCCTAGAGCTCCATAGCTAATGAACATATGCAAGGGCAAAGCTCAGCGTGACAATGAGGGCTGCACTGAGGGCAGAGGTGCAGCTGAACTGCTGCTGTCATCGTCGCATTGGCTAAAGACACAAAATAAGCCCCCCCTAATTTCTAATTTGTTTTCACAGGATGTGCACAACCCTCAGTCAGACTGTGCAGCCCTAGAGGAAAGTGTTGGAATGGACTTGGACACCAGAGCTCTTGTAGATGCTGAAAACAATATCACCACAGGAAGGTTAGCATGCTGTCATGGGTAAAATACTATGCTCACATGGCCCCTGGACCCGGAAGGTGTCATTCTGGCTACTGCTGACATTTCACGCTCCACATAAGGCTCATGCTACACATGCTGTGTGAGCTGTGGTACCATTGTGGCTCATTCTCCCTCCCCTACAGTGTCTGACCCAGTTGGCCTGGTGAGAATGGGCCTTAAAATCACTAGAGCAGTTTTGTTTGAATACCATTGCCATTTTGTTTGGGCACCAATATATGTGCTGGTGTGAAATCTTCCACCCAGTCCTGTTTTATGACCTGGAAGCAACTAAGTGTCAACTTCCTGGCATGCTGTAGTTGCATGTTGCTGGCAGGCACGGAGTGTGATCCTTTACATTCTGTGTGATTATACCATTGCAGATGGGACAACTGCCAGGTGTGTGAGATGATAGATGGAGTCAACATAAACACCTGTGTAAGTCCACTTGTCACCCTTTCTCCTTGCATTTACCATGCAACTATGGCTACGAGTGCGACTCCTTGTACCTCTCCTTCTCACTCTCAGACGTTTGGACAGGAGGGCTGTGATCTGAACGCCAACTCGGAGCACAGGGAGTGCCCTGCCCAGCCAAGCAGCACTGCCACTGCCCTGGATCTGCGGGGGATCTTTATCGAGAGGGAGTGGGAAGGTAACTACATTTCCCATGATTCCATGGGCTGAGCAGTCTCCTTTGACCGTACAGAAGAGTGGGTACTGGGGCAGTGTGTAGAACGATGCTCTGTCTGCACACGGAGTGTTTAAGGGTGTTGGGGGTGTGTGGGGCAGGCATGCCCTGTGTAGGTGCACCTGCCCGTAGCTCTAGTCATGTCCGCAGCTCATCACACTCTTTTTTTGCCATCTCTCCCCGCCCCCCACCCCCATTCCATCAGCGCCCTGTCCTTACATTTTGCCCCACATTGACTTCTCATGTATGCACCTGCAGAAAGAAGGGGAGGGTAAGTAATGCTCCCATGAGTCATGACCCCTGTACCCTGCCCTTGACACTAATCCCACTGACCCAGGCGGCTTTTCCTGAAGTGCATTGACTGATTGGCTGACTCATGCTGTGTTTACCGCTTTGACTGAAGAGCAGCTGAGATGGAAACATGCACTTGGGGTGGAGAGGGGAGGGGAGGGTGCGGGGGGCAGGGCGTCTCCAGAGTCCGCATCTCAGCTTAGCTTAAAGGCCGGGGAAGATTGTGATCCATGCTGTCTATGAAATGGGTCTATACATACATTCATCTTTATACATATATTTACGCTGCTTTTTTTTACTTCCTGTGTACTCTCTTGCCCCACCCCCCAAGTTGGCCGATCATCTCCACCATTTTCATATAAATCCATGCTGTAATGCTGTATTTCAATGAAATTGTCCTACTCATTCTTAGGCTCAGTTTGGACCTGCTTACCTCTGTCTGACACATTGATCTCCAGCTGTTTTGGTTTTAGTTTTGCTTGTCCGGGGAAAAAGTGGGATCCCTCATTCAGTCTGTATTTTTACTGGAATTTTACCATGTATCTGTGTAGGCAGTGCATCAGTATCACTGACTGTGACTGTGTGACTGTGTTGCTAGAAAAGTATGTAAATGGGCCTGGTGTGATTCCTGTCGTCGCACACAGAAGCCACTCTGTGCAGCTGCAGTCACCTACTGTAGATCTGATAAAAACAGTGACTCTGTATCTTCGTATTGTGCTTTTTGGGCCCTGTGGGCAGTGGCACGATAGCATTTTTGTCCCTCATGAAAGGATATCCTATTGGGCTTTCATCCCCGATCACTTTAGTTATATTCCACATTTTTTGGCACCCCTGTCACTCTGGGGACCTTAGAATGACCCGACCTTTCCCTCCTCTACGGCGCCCCTGCCCATGGCTGGGTCTGAGGTTCTATGTCCCACTGGTCGCTTAAAGCATTCCACAGAGACCTGTAAGCTTTGCCCCACCCACCACTTGATGCTGAGGAACTATGTGAGGTCCTGATGGTGATACCAGGTCTCCATTTACAGCGACGCCTGCAGTGTGTCTCTTATAGTGTGTCTTACACCCTGTCTCTTACCTGGGACTCTTTGTGGGGAATCTCAGCAGCTACTGGAGAAGGGACAGTACCGAAGGGGGTGTAGTTATGTTCTTGCAGTGAGTTTGGCCTTACCCGCACCCTCCACCCAGAAGCATGGTGAACCCTGTTTGACCTGGAGATGTTGTGTGTGTTCTGTGTGTGTTTCACTCCATACACCTAGTTTGGGAGGTGCATTCATTGCGGTTTCTGCCTCCCTCCAGATCCTGTCCCAGCTTTCATGTCATGGCAGGAAGACAGTGAGTCTGGGGAGGCACAGTTGTCCCCCCTGGCTGGCCGCATGGTGCCTCCACCCCTGGAGGATAATGCCCTGCAGCTGCAAACCCGCCACTTTCTCGATTTTGGCCACAGTCAGCGCTTCCTGCACCAGGACCCGGATGGAGTCTCACCCGCCAAAGCGCTGCCATGTGGGAGGTGAGCTCACATGCACAAGGACGCAGCTGTAACACTGCTTGCTTGAGTTTGCCGCTGAGCAGCATATCCGTCTGCAGCCACAGGCCCCGTCGTGCTTCCTGCAGTTCCAAAGAGAGCATGAAAGGGGATGCCGTCTCCCACCAGCTCACCAAGAAACTCCAGAACCTCAAAAAGAAGATCCGGCAGTTTGAGGAGCAGTTTGAGAAAGATAGGAACTACAAGGTAAGCTTCACCTCTAGCGCACTGTTCGTTAAACCAGCTGAATGCAAGTGGGACTCGTGCCTAAGGCCACCCTGTCCAACAGGCTTCCTGCTCACCTTTCCTCTTTTCCAGCCTTCTTATGGAGATAAGGCAGCTAACCCAAAGGTCTTCAAGTGGATGACTGACCTCACAAAAACACGCAGACAGCTTAAAGGTAAATAAAAGGACTATGTATCCCTGCAACAAAAAAAAAAAACCTTCCTTTAAAAGTGGACCCTCTCCCTCTTCAACCCTTTTGACTCTTATGCATCTGTTCCACTCCTCAGCACACTAGCAACAGTGGTCAACCAACCCCCCTGTGGTTTTGTTGACTGACCCATAGTATGCACGGTTTGGACAGGAGTTGTGCCAACACATCCTACACCTCCTAACAAGTCATGTCCTCCTCAGATGCCAAACAAAAGGTGGAGGCAGAGCTGGCTCCCCAGACACGACCCAGGAGCAACACTCTGCCTAAAAGCTTTGGTTCCACACTGGAGCAGGTGGCACACGATGGAGGTTCAGAGCGCCGTGTGACCCGTGAGGAGACGCTTGAGCTCATCCAACGGCGTGTCCGGGACAAGCGGGAGGAGGATCGCTGGCCTGAGGACGTCCGGGTGAGCAGCGTGGTTAAGGGCACCACCATTGGGACCCATGTGTCACCGGCATTCACTGAAGCTTTGAATCTCTTCCTTCTTATAGAAAATGAGCAAGGAGCAGCTGTCCTGTGAGAAAATGGTGCTGCAGAGAAATTTACTGCATTATGAAGGAGTGCATGGCCGTCCAGTGAGTGTATCACAGCCATTCCTGCTGTTAGATGTATCAGTGCCTGCTGTCAACTTCATTGAGGTGCCCCTTTCCTGTGCTGACAGGCGACACGCGAGGAACGGCTGATCGTGAAGCCCCTGTATGACCGGTACCGTTTGGTCAAGCAGATGTTAGCCAGAGCCAGCATCACCCCCTTAACAGTAAGCTCTTCTGATCTTTCACCTCCACACTGCTTCGGAATGTGTCACCACAGTGGTGAAGGCGTGACAGCAGATTGGCGAGAGCTTAGAACTCATTGCAGTGTCTATGCCGCCCCCTAGGCATCACCCTCCAGCAAGCGCAGGAGCCAGACACTCCAGCCCATCATCGAAGGAGAAACCTCACACTTTTGTGATGAGATCAAAGAGGAGGAGGAGGAGGAGAATGAGGAGATAGGCGGGGAGCTGAGTGAACTGGAAGTTGTCATTGCTCCGGACCCAGCAGCTGAGCTGGGCTCCCCACAGGTCAGGTCCGATTCCTTGGTGCAGCCCAAGACAGAAGACAAGTTGGCCCTTGACCTGCGGCTGTCTAGTTCCAATGCTGCGTCCAAGTGAGTGTCCTATACACCACATTCTTCACACCAACCCTTATGGGTGTCTGCACCTAACATACTCAGTTGACCATCAACTATAATGCTTTTTATATATTTATGTAGACTTGCTGCATTTTCTGCACTGTCCCACTGCTGCAAGGCTAAGGCCCCTCCCTGTGTGTTCTCTGGGGACAGAAAGCTGTCAGTTTCAGTCTTTAGCTGGATAACAAAATAATTTTAAGTAGTGTAGCTGGATACATGATCCTGGCCTAGGTTCTTGCCTGATGGGTCTAAATGGGGATGGACATAACTACCGTTCACCTTTATTCACCTTTACTTGTTTTATGCACATTTGTGTTGCTTTGATAAGAAATTTCAGCATTTTAACCATTATACTATAAATGAAGTATGAATTAGCATATAAAGGTTAAAATGCACAATTTCTTGTCATATCACTGCAAATGCAGATAAAATGTATGTGTATTTGCACTGTTGCAGTTGATGCACATATGACTTTTAAAGGTGAATGTGTACTTTCATAGCAGTTATGTGCATCCCTGTCTATAAATGTCCCTGAACAGGTTTAATCAGGTTTACCAGGATGTCCCCTCACCCACTGTGCTTGTTCTTGCTGTTTGTCTAGCAGTATGAGCCTTCAGCAGAGGTCTCTACTCATCTTGATGTGGGCTGGATGACCCCTGACCCTTGTAATGTATTCCACAGGCCTGAGCTCCTGGAACAGCTGTGGAAAGCCAGAGCGGAGAAAAAGAAGTTGAGGAAGACCATCCGGGACTTTGAAGAAGAATTCTACCAGCAGAATGGCAGGTTGGTCCCCCTTGGTTCTGCAGGCTTCACAGCTGCCTGATCTGGTCATTGAGCTGCTTTCTGTTTGTCTGGAGAGGCTCCAGGCCAGGAGGATGTCTACTACTCTGTAAGTGGATAGAAACCATGTGACCCCACTTTGGTGATGCTGTCTCCACCCCCAGGAATGTGCAGAAGGAGGACCGTGCCCCCATGATAGATGAGTACAAGGAGTACAAGAGGGTGAAAGCTAAGCTGCGTCTGCTGGAGGTGCTCATCAGCAAGCAAGATTCCTCCAAGTCCATCTAGGAGGAGGCCTGCTCCCTCACCAGACCACACCGCCCTCCTCACAAAGTCAAGGACAAAGAAGATGAGGAGGATGCCAGCTGGCAAGATCTGACAACCACAGCCTTTGCCTTTTTTGTTCTTACATTAGCTAGATTTTTTTTTTCATTTCCTTCTCCTCTTTTGCTTTTCATTTCAAGTTGACAGTTTTTCATACAGAGAAACCATTACTGTCTGAGCAGAGACAGATGGATGACTGTTTCATGGCCTGTTACACAAAGAAAAGGGACTCATTTACATGGAAGGGAAATGGAGCAGGAATCCCATCCAGACTCTGATGGACGCTTTTTACCTATCTGAATATTTCCATTCACCAGTACTGGCTTCTGTTATGTGGATGTTTGGTTATAAATCAGTGTGTCTCTGTGTTCACACACGTGTGTCATCTTTGGTCTGCATTTGGTCACAATCTTTTGTTAGGTAGGCAGAGGATCTCTCTTATTGTCTGGATCCAAACACTACTATATTTCAATGTACTCCAGAGTTAATACCAGTGAAACCAACAGTGACTATGGGAGGCCAGGGCTCAGATGGAGAGAGAGGGGCTCTTATTTTCAGCATTTGGACGGGGTTGTGTGCTATAACAGGCAAAAATGTCTCAAAAGGCCAGTTTATCTCAAGGTTGCATTCCCATTCTTCAGCCAGAAAGCTTGCTGGTCATTGCTCCACCCTTCCTGAGCCTGTTTCACAATCATCTATGTTTTGCGTTAAACTTCAGTCTCAATACAAGATGGGAACAGACCCATAGGACCGGATATTGGATGTTGGTAGTGGAATATGAATGGGCTTTTGTTTACTCCTGAACGCCATCCCAATAGGGTCAGTCGCAGGGCTGCTGCACCTCCAGGAATGAGGGCTTTGCAACCATTTCCAGTTGGTTCCTTAAGGTTTTTTTCTGTCTGTGTCCTGATTTATGCAGTTAGTTTCCAATAATTCTCAAGGTCAGTCCCAGAGCAGACAGTCTGAAGGCCACAGGTCTTGGTAAATCTTCATACCCCTGAGTGGCGTGTGGGGAGGTGCAGCCTATTTGTGGTTAATTGGTTGTTCATAAAGACTACTACAGGTGTTCTGTAGGATACAGGTCAGCATTGCTAAGCTGAGTCCAGCTCTTTCTCACACCTTGATGTTAGATTTACTATATAGATAATATATAAAATCATTTTCTAATCCTCGTTTTTTGTTTCCTTCACTTGTAGTGAGCACCCCTGTTTAATGTCAGGCTGTTTTCCATAAGTTGGGTTTGGTGGCATCAGCTTGCAGGGCCAGACTTTTTCATCCCATTAAGATGAAGCAATAAGTGGCATTGACGCCTGTGGAAAGGGGGCCTTGATTTCCCTCGCTGAAGGAGCTGGACATCCCATTTTTATCCACTGGTCTAACCTGTTCGGGTGTATGTGAACTAATGCACTTGTCATATTAGACACTCAGTGTCGTATCCTATTAATGTGTGGAGTTGCAGGGGTTATTTTCCAAGACCGTGAGACCCTTGCATTCTCTGTCTAATGCTGCCTGGCTTTCTAATTTGCTAACCTCATGTCCACTGTGCTGCATCAAGTGCTAAATTTATATCACACAGGATGTACATTTTAAGCCCTGGTACCACCCCAAGCATGTTTGTTTTCACTGCCGGAGGTGTCTGGGATGCTTTGTGTCAGATTGCATGAGTACACACCCCTGGGGCTGTTTCATATCTGAAATACGTATCTGTGGATGTCTGTGTGAATGCTTGTTCATTTTCGACATGCCAACATCGGTCAAAGTGCAGTCAGTAACAGTATGTTTAATGCAGACAATAAAATGAATGTAATTTACATGCGTGGCTAGACATTTCTCTGCTCAGCGCCGCATGATGTTTCAGTAGGCACATGATTAACACTTGAAGTGCTAGACGAGATGAGTGACGGTGAAAGAACACGAGGATAGATCGTAGCTCTTGATAACTGAAAACCGACTGCAAGAACTGGAACCCCCCACCCTGAGCATCCCTTCAGCTCAACACTGCTGTCAGTCTTCGATGAAGAATCAGCCATTCACTGATCCATTTGAACAAGCATAAAGTTAGAGCAGCACTGAAGGTTGTCATGTTAATGCTATGATTACCAACACTACTGCCTCATTTTCAGTTGTCTAATCTGCCTCAAATGTTATTACCCCAGTCACCCTGATATTTATAATCCAGTGGAAAAAGCTGACAGGAGAATGCCTCCCACAGGGTTTGCCACCATGTCTCTGGACCCTGGAATTTGCTAAGTTCTTTTTGTATGTAGAATTGGGTCACACTCAGACAAGCATACCAAGAAACATTATTTTTCTAGTCTCTTTGGTATTCTATTTTTGAACGGGCTGCAGCCTCTGGGGGAAGCCTAATGTGCCCACCACCTTTACAGGTGTGAATAATTTATGGCCTGGCAAACATTCCATTTAATTTGTTACACATTCTTGTTGTTGTTGTTTAATCCAGCGTCATTTAATTGACAGCACTGGGACGCAAATGTAGCCAGCCGGAGCCCTCACGAGGCAATTAGTCACACAGCACAGGTCAAAGTGCGAGCACCTGCTCTCCCCCCAAACCAGGTGGGTGGAGATGGACACCAGCTGCTCTAAATTTGTTTCCTTTGTGCATTTGGCGCCACCATAAGGCGACAATGAGGTGGGGGCTGCTACACCCTCTGGTGCGCGTCTGGCGCCTGGTGGGAGGCTAGTCCGTGCCAGCTCCAGGCCGGATCTCCTGCTGACTGACTGCAGAGACCACTGTGTGGCACCGCCAAGAGATGGCTGGATTCCATCAGGACCCGCCCTCAGTTTCTTAATTAACCAAGTGGCACTCTCAGGCTGGTATGAAATCTATGTATATGTTTAATTTACATACACAAAAAATTAACAATCAGAGAGCTTTCAGTTGTTTTCTTACCACCGTTTTTTTTTGTTTTTACCATTTCTAAAAAAAGATCTGCAAGGATAGGGTGCCCATTCCAATCTGAGCGAATGAAAAAGTGACACATCAGTGAGCAAGTGGTCTGGTCCATCTCCCAGCAGACAGGTCCATGTGGAAATCCATCCTTCCAGCACCTGAGCCCATCATCAGCGACCACTGTCACTCTTAGAAACCTACATAAGATACACTGAGGATCAGCTACAGCTTTAGCTCCACATTCACCCCATAGGCCAGGGTTGTCGAACTCCAGTCCTGGGGGGCTGTAGCACCGTCTAGCTTAATTCTTTCCCCGTTACACAACAAATGATTCAGCTCAAGAGCTGTGTGGTAATTGGCACAAGGAGTTCAATCAGGTGTGTTAAATGAGGGGAAACCCAAAAATGTGCAGGACCCCAACCCCCAAGACTGGAATTTGACACCTGTGCCTTAGGTGAACTGAATTTTTCGTGCCAGCTGACTGCCACTGCAGCCATCTCTGCTCTACCAAATGGGGTTTGCTGATAGCCTCCTTGCTTCAATGGGAGAGGCTCTGTACATCAAAGCATGAGAGATGGAAAAATAAAAAAATCTCATCAGTGCATTTCTGGTCAGTAGTAAAGACTTCATGGGCACCTTTCCGGGGCGGCCCACCTCCTGTAGTCCATTTTAGTCAAAATGGTTTATTTCCAAGTCATGGACTGCTTCAGTTTCAGATGCTAATTTGGTTCCTTTATGGTCTCATGATGCACGTGGGGAAAAATGCTAATTCCCCCCAGTCACCCACACTACTACACTACCTGTTCAGTAGGGGGCACAATCCTCATGAGGTTGTTAAGCTCAAGGAGAAAAACAAAACACCTGCCACCATGAAAATGTCTATGATGCAGGTTGGCCCTACCGATTCCTGTATGCACCCTCAACC
Source organism: Pollimyrus isidori (assembly GCA_019775955.2). NCBI lineage: Eukaryota > Metazoa > Chordata > Actinopteri > Osteoglossiformes > Mormyridae > Pollimyrus > Pollimyrus isidori. The sequence continues at coordinate 27,907,130 of JABFDZ020000002.1, forward strand.
CAGGCTCCCACTAAGCTAAACTGGGTCCGTGCTAGGATCAGCCAGCCTATCACGGTGTCTCCTCCAGGGTGTTTGTAAGACCAGGCCACCCAGAGCTCTTGGTCATAAGGGCTTATCAATGACTGATACACCTGGAGAAAAACAGAAAAGAGACACATGCTCCAGCCATCTGCTGACCCTTCACAGTTTTTATGTTTCATTATATATTACACATCCATTTAATAGAACTAGCTGCTGCACGATTAACAGTTAGGAATAAGCTGGGCTGAAGTAGCCCCTCCCACAGAACTCACCTGCGTAACTCCGCCCATTACTCATGTTCATGGGGAGTAGGCTCCACTTGTCTGTAGCAGGGTTATAGTACTCCACTGAGGACAGGTTGCAAGATCCGTCGTCCCCACCAATCACGTACAACAGCCCATTAATGGCACACACTCCTGGGGGGGGGGGGGGGGGGGGGTAGCAAGTAAAAGGTCACACAGGGAATATTTTATGTTATAAAACAATGACCAGACAACACGACAAGGGTTTGGTGTGGAGCCCAAAGAAAAC
>JABFDZ020000002.1:27938727-27949874 GCA_019775955.2 Pollimyrus isidori
TCTATTTACCCAACGTGTTATTTAATACATATTGTAGCCTATTTGAAAACCATTCAGCTTTACGATTTCAGGAGAGCGCAGCCACTCCATTAGGAACATCACGCTTTTGGTTACGGGTGTTAGCTTCGCTGCTGCTATTAACACGAATGGCACATTAGTGCAGACTAAGGGTTTGCGTACGCCGGACTATACGTCTTGCTTGGCTATCAAATACGTTTGACACTCATTGGCATGGGAAACGGCGGTTCTACTGCTAAACCACTACCGAAGACTACAAACGCTGCGCCGGTTAGAATAAAAGCGCCCGTCAGGTTTTAAATAATAACTTAATGTTTTTCTTGTCGGTCCGGGTCCGTATGGGACAGCTCCTGGGTCCGGACCTGGACCGCAGTCCGCCTGTTAGTGACCGCTGGTGTAGCAGGTGGAAGCCATGAACATTTTCCCTGCTCATCTTTTCTGACTGTTTTTCATTAGTTTTGCATTTGGCCATGGTCAGTGTCACTACTGGTAGCATGATGTGTTACCTGGACCCTACAGAGGTTGCACTGGTAGTCCAACTCCTCCAGGATGGTGCATCAATACATGCCGTTGCCAGAAGGTTTGCTGTGTCTCCCAGCACAGTCTCAAGGGCAGGAGAGCTGGACAGTGTCGTAGAAGGTCCTTAACCCTTTGTGCAAGGAGGAACAGGAAGAACTCTTCCAGAGCCCTAGAGAATGACCTGCAGCAGCCCACTGATGTGACTGTCTCTGATAAAACAATCAGGAACAGACTTCATGAGGGTGGCCTGAGGGCCCGACGTCCTCTAGTGAGCCCTGTTCTCACTGCCCGGCACCGTGGAGCTCGATTGGCATTTGCCATAGAATACCAGAATTGGCAGGTCTGCCGCTGGTGTGATTTTCACAAATGGGAGCAGGTTCACTCCGAGCACATGTGACTGATATAAATGGGTCTGGAGAAGCCATGGAGAACATTATGCTTCCTGTAACATCGTTCAGCATGACCAGTTTGGTGGGGGGGTCAGTAATGGTCCGGGGAGGCATATCCATGGAGGGACACACAGACCTCTACAGGCTAGACAACGGCACCTTGACTGCCATTAGGTATCGGGATGAAACTCTTTGACCCATTGTCAGATCCTACATTGGTGCAGTAAAATGAGAGTATGCAGGCAGTTCCTGGGGGATAAGGGAACTGTTACCATTGACTGGCCCATTGAGATCTGATGTATTTTCAAAGTGTTCCTTTAATTTTTTGAGCAGTGTTTTTTACTTGGTAGCAGCATGTTTACTTACTCGGTAGGGGTGTCACAGTCCACAATATGTCATCTAACCATTCAGTATCATAACGCAGTATTAAGATAAGATATGCTTGTTATTCTCCTATACATACTGGCACAAATGTAAGATTTGTGGGGTTGTTTTCCCCCAACAAAAATCCATCTAAAACACTGGGATTGTCTGATTTTCGAGGGCTAGAATTTAAACGATGTTTGGAACATCTATCAATAGATCGATCAAGCAGGATCCCTAATCTGAATTTCTCTCATAATATAGCTGGTGGCATCACACTGCATAGAAGCGTCAGCCATGCAAGTTTTCTGTTCATTAAAATGCTTGCATAATAATATAGGTGTCTAAATATGTCTAGGTTATGACGGGTATGAATTTTGCGAATGGGGATGTGCATGTATATGTTATGTTGCTGGTGAATGTCATTGCAGGCAGCGTGGGAGTGACCGTTGAGCATTGCATGCAGCGAGGCAGTAAGCACTGAGCGTCCTCTTCTCCCAGGTCGCTTTGGAGCGTGAGCTCCAGGAGGGGCACTACAAGGAGCAGCAGCTGGAGCTGGCCAATAGCAACCTGCAGCAGCGGCTGGCACGACTGACCGAGGAGAAGGAGGAACGCGAGAAGGAGGCCGTATCCTGCTTCAACGCCCTGGAGGTTTGAGATCCCCTTCCTATCAGGGATTGGGGGCTGGAAGGGGCCGATGCCACTAGACACGTTGACGGGTTGCTCATGTCTGCCATCGGTTGTGCTGCAGAAAGCACGCGAAGCCAACCAGGACCTCCAAATCCAACTGGACCAGGTGCTACAGCAGGCTCAGGACCCCAACAGCAAGGGAAACTCCTTGTTCTCTGAGGTGTGCATTTGTGTAAACGGACCCCAGAAACTGAAAAGTGTCTTCATGTATGCAGACGACGGTACAGATGTCTCTGGCCTGGGCTGATGCCTCTGCTGTTCCCCAGGTGGAGGATAGGCGGGCTGAGATGGAGAGACAGCTGATCAGCATGAAGGTGCAACACCAGTCTCTGCTCAAGCAACATGCCTTCTCCAGACAGCAGCTGCAGCGTATGAAGGTATGTTCACCTTCGCATTCTGAGCTGCCGGCGCTTCATGGGTCAAGACTTCACACAATGCTGTGGCAATTCACGTCAGTCTCATTCTAGATATCAGTAATTCCCTCTATCTTCCAAGTGCCTTCAGGCTTTTGGGTGTGCCTTGGAGGCTATCCTAAACAGTACAGGACTATGGTACCTCTAGGACAGGACGTCAGTCCATCAGCGTACACACTCACGGTCGTGTACTATGGGTAATTTGAAAAGCTGCTAATTAGTATGGCCTTAGCTGACTCAGAATCATTTCAGTCGAATCGAATCCAGCTGTTCAATACAAATATTTGACTACTTGTCCCCCTGTCCTGCTTGTGGACTGTCTGGCAATTAGAACATCCACTGGAAGGAATTTCAGTGACAATTTCCACTGGCTTTCAGGCAGATCGACCACAAAAGCCTGCGCTTCTCCATTGTTCTATGTTTACGTTATGGATTTTTCGGAATAATGAGGCAGGCGGCACAAATGCATTTCTGCTTAAATCAAGCTCTTATAATCTAAGTTTTTAAATTATTTATTTTGACACGCGCGCTGCATGTGCCCTCCCCAAGTTCATGTAGTAGCACAGGGCAACAAACAACCAGCAGTAAATCACTTTGAAGTCATATTTGTTATTTTGGCATGTTAAATTAGTGCCATATTAGTTCTGTTTCTTTCTGTACATGCCATATAAAGCATAATATACACATCTTTAGGAGTCAAACCCAATTTAATTTAAATAAAACCGTAGCTATCCTACCCGATCCTATGGCTGTGAATATTCTGCTGGCTTGGTGTTGAATTCACAGTAAATCAGAAAGAGAGTATATACAAGAGTGCATTTATTTTATTTATTTGAATTTTTTTAAAGTTTTTACCTCTTTATTGAACTTGCCCCTAAGTTGTACTGTAACTTCAAATGTAGTTTGTAAAGTAGAGGTATTCTGAATCCCCCCCCTCTGCGACACCAGGTACAGATTGCCACCCTGATGCAGCTACAGGGGTCAAGGGCAGACCCCGTACAGCTGGAGCGGCTGCAGTCCATGTTGTCCGAGAAGAACAACGAGATGGAGGCGCTTATGGTGAAGGTGCGCCGTCTGGAGAAGGTCGAGGTGAGTCCACCCGCCGCATATGGCAAGCCTGTGTGGACCCGCTGTCTCTTTACTCATGAATGTGATTTCAGCATGTCATCGTTGAGGAGGTCCTCTCCTGTTTTGGCAGACGCCCTTCCACTAGTAATTCCTGCTGCGTTTTAAAGGCAGTGTATGTGTGCGTTTAGATGGCGGCCAAAGCTCAGCCGTCTGGCATGGCTGGGGATGCAGAGAGCACAGACGGCACTTTCTACACCGACCTCCTTAAAATGCAGCTCTCCAACTCTCAGTGAGTATATTGGTGGTGCTGTATGGCACACGACACCACTGAAGATGGACCTCTGGCGTCGGCTGTCAGATTCTGCCTTTTGGCATTTTAGGGTCACTGTAAGGACTTCAGTGTGTACTTGGACTGTTGATGGTAGCGCTTTTGCAGGGAGAATCATGTCTGTTCTTTACAAAGCTGTGCGTTGGGGGTTGTGTCTGTGCATGTTTGAAGGAAAGATGTAGAGCAGCTGGGGGATGAGCTGTCCCGTCAGAGGATGAAGGCTTTCTCAGAGAGCCAGAGGGTGCTGGAGCTGGAGAGGAAGCTGTTTAGCACTGAACGGGCCCTGAAACTGTGTCAGAGCACCAGCATCAAGCTGCAAGTGAAACTGGACGAGCTGCGTCTGCAGTATGAACCCAACGGTAACCCATCCATTCTTTGCACTCATCTGCTGTTAAATCAGGCTAAGAAATTAAACTTTTCTTGGTTCTTTTCTGTTGTAAATCTTACTGAATGCTATTCAGTAAAAATGAAGAGTGAACCTCTAATCCACTGGGGCTGTGTAGCAGGGTTTCCATGAGTCCTTAAGTCTAAAGTCCAATACTCTGAATTTTAGACCTTAAATGGTTTAAATACGAACACGAATATGAAAAAAAAATTAATTACAGAACGATTCATAAGTTTAAAATCATGCACCACACAAGTACAGGCTGTAAGCTAGTGAGCACCCTTAATAGACTATGATATATTAATTAATCAAAATAATTTTATTGTGTTTGACTCTCCCTGCCGGCCCCTGGAGGATGGACTCCCCCTTTGAGTCTGGTCCCTCCCAAGGTTTCTTCCTTCTCGGGAGTTTTTCCTTGCCACTGTCGCCTATGGCTTACTCACAGGCTTTGGGTGGGGATGCTGTAAAGCGCTTTGAGATCATGTAATGTCGTGATGCGCTATGCAAAAATAAATTTGTGGTTATTGTATTTAAACAAATTCATCCTATAATAGGTTATGTACAGCAGGGCAGAGTCCTGCATGGGTTTGGGTACCTAAAGGTACCCGACAGGTAACCCGCAAGTATTGACAGAGCAGGTAAAAAATGTCCTAAACTTTAATTTGCGGCTATAGGCACAGATGCACTTCTGTTCTATATGGCAAATTGTCACGTCCGGCACCATCCAATCCTCGGGTGTGCCACGCCCACCTCGTTACCCCATGTTTTTACCTGATTGTCCTCACCTGTTTCTTGTTTGTACCTGCATCTCACCTGTATTTAGTGTGTGTTTGTGCCCAGTTCGAGAGGTCTTGCATTGACGTTCCCTGATGTTAGTAGTACCATTTGCAGTGTCCTGCTGTCTGCTGTGCCATCCATCCTATCTTCTACAATAAATCCCTGTTCGACCCGAATTCCCAGCTCTTCTCCCCTAGTTATCCGCTCGCCCGACCGCAGAGTGTGACACAAATGCATATTTTAAAACTAAGTGGGCTGCAGTTTTACGTATATTTTTGAAAATGTAAAACACACCGGTGCACAGTTTTACGTTTTCAAAGCTATATATAAAACTGGGTAGCCTCAGAGCATGTCTGGCTACTGTGTCACGATGTTGCGTGTGGGCTAATATGGCTGTCTCCTCATCAAAAAAAAGCTGAATGTTCATGTCGAAATGTGAATAAATTAATTTACAGCGAGGGAATAAAAACATTAATAAAGGCATGATCTATAATTTCACTGGTAGGTTAAACAGCAAAAGATTATCGAAAAAAGCAAGAAATAATCATTATGTAACCAGTTGCAAATCAATTTGTCATTTATCTAGGGAAACAAATTTTTTGATCCTTTGGGACACATGCTATGGTACTTGGTGGAATAACCATTGCTGGCAAGCACAGCTGTCTGATGTTTCTTGTGACTGGTCACCAGCTTTGCACATAGCTCAGCAGGAATTTTCAGGGAGCAGGGATACTTTGCGAGCACCGCAGGATTTCAGACCATAACTGCATATTGTTATCACTGGTTTTCTTGGCAACTGTGGGCCCTGCTGTTTTTAGATTGTTAAGAAGCTCCTGCCATGTATATCTGGGGTTAGCCCTCACCATTTGTAAGATCACTGATGCTGCACGAGGCCCCAGATCGAGGGTGATTGACGGTTATTTCGCATTTTGTCCATTTGCAAATAATTGCACCAACAGTTCTCACTTTCTCACCAAGGTGCTTGCTGATGATCTTGTAGTTCATTCTACCTTTGTGAAGGTCAGCTGATGTCCTTCGACAGCTCTTTGGTATTTCCCAAGATTGAAGGATACAATTTTACAAAATATTGCCATTCAGTGTGACTGTTGGCTTGGTATCTGTTAATACTTAAGTACTACTTGTGTTATGTTAGTGCACATGTACTTCACCTAATTTCTTGCTGTCTTGCAGGGGATCAAATTATATTTTCCCTGATTAAAGGACAAATTGATTTTTACCTTTTACATGACGATTTTTCTTGCATAACAATCTTCAGATGTTAAACCAACCAATGAAATTATAGATTTCTCAAAATGGGCCTAGTTAAGAATTGAACAGGGGATCAATTAATTATTTCCCTCACTGTATTTTGCAAGTAATTTTGGAACTCTGATTTTACTTCACATCGCTTATTTTTTTGCTTTTTAGATGTGAAATAGATCTTAAATTGCAATCATAATGGTCTTAAAAAGGTTTTAAAATGTCTTAAATTTAACTTGTCAACCTGCAGAAACCCTGTGTAATTCTCTACATTGTGGAGGTTTTTGGTTTCTTTATGCAGAAGCAGAATTGCAGCTTTATCTGGCCAAAAGCTTGCTAATAACAGTGCATGTCATCTGTGACTGTCAGCAGAGGTAAGAAAGAGCCAGGGACAGAAGCGTCGACATGAGAAGCTACCAGCGGACACCCCCGAGGACCCCCCAGTGCCGGAGAAGCGGGAGGCCGAGGCCGTGACTTGCCCCCAAGGGAGCCCCAAGGAGGCCGCTGCCATTGCACCAGAAAGGCCACCGGCTACCGCACTTCTGCCGGCACACGCCGCCAAGCCCGGCCGCTCGGCACGCGACACAAAGTGCGTCCGCATCTGTGAGGAAACCAGCATGATTCCAGATGCTCCCAGGTCAGTTGCCGCCTTCTCCTGCCGGCCCCTCTCACTTTTCCTCCACTGTGTCAACTCCACCTTCTTCATCCTCTTCCTCTTGGTGGGCTTTGTGCGGACCCTCACCCCTCGCCTTCCGTTGCCCACGCTGGCACTGCCTTTCAGGAAGTCTGTCTCAAGGAAAAACCTTTTCTAACATTCCATAGGAGGCCTCTGGGACATTGCAGTAATGTATTTTTAAGTCTGTGATTTATAACAACAATCATATGGGGGCACAAATAAATTGTAACTTTACCCTCTACTCTGTTGCTTTGGATAATAGCATTAGATAAATTAGTTAAATGTAAATGTGACATTACTGTGTTAATGCGCTACATTTAATCATAATTTTCCTACATGGCTTCTAGCTGCCCTCTGACAGTTTTCTGTAGTACATAACAATGACCTAAAGGGGGCAGCCTTTTATAATACAAACCTCAGTCCAGAGGTATTCTGTCATATTTTGAAAACCGAACTGAAGCAGAGATGATGATGCATCAAGTGGGAAAAGATGGATGAATGTGATTTGAATGACCTGGAGCAGTGTGACGTGACCATAAAGTGGGTGGTTTAACTATGTAGTTATTCTTTTTGGGGTGACATGGTAGCTCAGTGGGTAACACTTGGGTGCATTTGGAATTTGTATGTTCCTAATCTGTCGGTGTGAGTTTTTCTCCAGGTACTCTGGTTTCTTTCCGTGTTTCCAAAAACATGTAGTTGAATCAGTGTCCACGCTTTCCGCTGAATGCGAGCGTGTGCCCTGTAAAGGTCTGGCAACCCATCCAGTGTGCCCAGTGCTTCCTGGGATCGGCTCCAGGGCCACTGCAACACTGCATTGGATATGCAGCTATAGAAGATGGATGGACTTGTGGTTTATTCTTTTAATAGGACTGACTCGCAAAAATATGAATATGGCGATGTCTATACTAGTTTTTCCATTGTTTTGGTCAGTATTGTATGCATGCTCCTCCAGCATCAGCTGTGTGTAAGGTAGGGTGGATGGTAAAGATATTATTTGGCACATTTATGGAGTACAAAAAGCGGGATTATGATAAAGAAACAAAAGTGAGATGCGGGAATCTGTGGTAGCTACAATGAGCATCAAGCTGGTTTTTTTTCCCTTGTTTTTGTTGTTCTTAAAGGATCTTCTCCGTGTCTCCATGGTTTTAAACCTGTTGAGTGCTTGTGTGTCTACCATTTTGACTTTATGCTTAAGAATATGACATTTTCATGCAATGTGAACTTGAACCGTAAAATAAATGCCTGTAAGCTGTGCAGTGCTCTATGCATGCCGAGTACTGCAGATGGTAAATTCTGCAGTAATACAAATGCATACACATGTATGACTTTCTGTTTAGAATTAGTGCCTCGTTTGATCTACCGGTTAAAATTAGGCTTGACAAACTAAAGCAATTGAAAGGAAGTGTTATTGTCAGCGACAATGTATCATGTGGAATAGCACCAGGTAGCTGAGGCTGCGTACGCAGCCCTATGTAGCAAACATCAGCTACACATGGTCCTGGTAAAGTTGAATGCCAATCGGATGGTTTGCCTGTAGGTCTCCCTCGGCTGACTGCACAGTCAAGACAAAGAAGGTGGAGGTGGTGATAGATGTGGGAGACGAGAACAGGAAAGCAGAAAGGAAAAAGCACCACAAGTCCCAGGGGGCCATCCATGTTGCCTCTGAGCCCACCATGGAGGAGCAGTGTGTCCAGCAGTAGGGTGTCCTGCTTGGCAGCCTCTTTCAGTGCTCACCTCTACCAGGGACCATCATTCCCTAATGGTGTATCAGCTGTATTAACTGTGATATTAAAATGTTTTGTAATGTTATTATTTATGTTTTGATTTTAGATAAATGAAAAATGTTAATGCCTATGTAAGTCAAGTCTCTAGGGTTAGGGTTTGAGTCACCTACAATAGTCCTATCCCCATCTGGGTGTATGTAGGCTTTGTGTTTTATGTGATTGTATGAATTTCTCTAGGCACTTTGATTTCCACAGTCTAAAAGTATAGACTATCTTCACAATAAAAATCTTTGAAACCCTGAAGATATAGTTCATCTGAATGGTACGTAATGTGTGATAGCTTGGGAGGAGTAAAAATGTACATGTGTGGGACACCCTGCGGATAGAAAAATGCTGACCCATTGAACAAATATGGGGAATTTCCTCCCAATCCATTTCAGGGATTAAAAAAAACATATTCCGTGCCTAAACCATGTGTCTGTGCCGAGGTATCAATAAACAAGACAATTTAAGGAACTGAATGAGCTAATCAATGCATGGATGTGATCGGCTGTTCGTTCACTTGGTAAAAAAAACTAATCATTCATAAACAACAAAATACAGGAGATACAATAAACTGTCTAAAATTAAGTATACGAAAACGAAATTTAAACGGTGGATGAATTGATGCATTACTTAGTAGTACTACAAGGGATACATTTTTTGACAGCAACGGAAATCACTTATTTTGTACGTACTGCTTTAGAAGTAGCGCCGCAGCCAATCAGGGATCCATTTAGAAAGGACGTGGCGGAAGTTTACGCACATCGAACCTGATTGGTCTATATCGCCGACGTGGATGTTCGGAGTACTTATGCTGTGCTAATGGATACATATCCAAATGTTAGTATGTTATGAGTAGGGCAATGAAAGTGGTCAACGTTGGATCCTACGAAGTTGAAAAAAACGCACCTGATCATTTGACTTTCATAAGAAAATGAAGTAAAAACGTCTCTGTTTCAAGAACTACATGTTGTAACAATATTTAGAGCAGTATTGGTATTTGCCTGCCTTACATTCTTTGTCTTGCTAGCCAGCTAGCAGTTGTTAAGAGGCGGAACTCAGGTGAGAACCATGACTCGTCAATGGCAGTAATAAACATCTGAATTTAATGGCAGACTGTAAATGCAGGACTCTCCTTACTGCAGTACATCGCGTGTAAAGAGCTGATTCGGTCTCCGCCAGGGAGCATGAGCGCTGTATTCCAAGAACAGCGCAGCGGACGAAGGGTGGCGCTGCTTACCGTGTGCATCCTTTTGGTTCGCCTAGCCTCAGCCAACTACGAAAAAGTGAGTAGGTTAATAAATAGCACAGGAATTATGTTATACTTTGTGGTTAGTTTGGACTCAGTGATCCTTGCAGTACAAATCCCACTTAAACTTTGAAGACCTAGCGTTGTTTTTAAATGTTCGTTTTGCTACTATTAACCAATCTTCCTCTCCAGCAGAACCCTTAAAGGAAAACAGTCCCAGTTTTCAGCCAAAGAGCCCTTACTTACAGACATTTTGTGACAATTCTTCCTAGGCTGTCTCTGCACTAACTGTGGTGGAATCTGTCAATGGGGATGAGGAAGCTCACATCGATGATGAGGTGGACTCTGAAGATGTTGAGGTGTTCCAACCAACCAGCCAGTGGCAGACTCTGAGACCAGGTAGACATACAGAATAATAAAATTAAGTAATAGAATAGTTAGCAGTCTCTGATTTCCTGATTTCCTCCTAACAGGTCAAGCAGTTCCTGCTGGATCTCATGTTAGGTTGAACTTGCAGACTGGACACAGAGAGGCCAAACTGGATGAAGAGGTCTTGAAGTACTGGAGTGATGGAAAAAGGTGACCTGATGCATTTTCAGGGCACTTAGATTGTCCCGGGATATTTTAGGGGACCATCACCTTGCGCATTTTAGTCAGAAATGTATGAACGATGATTTTAAATTTTAGTATAATATGGTGAAGTACACAGCATAGTTTGAGCTCAGTCATGGGTGGACTTTGGACACATGTTGATGATTGTATTTTCTTCCCTGGGAATCAGGCAGGGCATCGTGAACACCAAGGCATCAAGCTTCACAGCTGAGGAGCTGAAGAAGGCCTTGAAGAAGTTTAAGGAAGATGGTGTCGAGTCGCTCCACCAGGACTCCCAGAAGGTATAATTTAGCTGAAGGTTCTGCTGCTTATTTAGGGAAGTTCGTTTTGGTTCTCAACACATGCAAGGTGAAGGTTTTCATTCAGGTGACACCCCGTCAGCAATATTGTCAGATTTGGGCATTCCAGCTGGACAGTGAGTTTTCAGGTGAACAACATGGGAGGGCGCCCCTGTGAATCTCTGAAGAGAATGTGAATCTTTGAAGTCATTTGGCTTTTACCTGTTCTACACGGTTCCTAGACCCCTTTCTTGGGACCATATACCCAGCATTGTACAGTATGTAGGAATTCACAGCTCAAATGGGGATGGTTTTCCACCAATGTTCAGGGGAATTGATTATGAATTAATTTATGA
>JABFDZ020000002.1:27958304-27975824 GCA_019775955.2 Pollimyrus isidori
ACTACACTCGGACTTTCACTCTTTCTCTATCCCTCTCTCTATCGCTCTCTCTCTCTCTCTCTCTCTCTCTCTCTCTCTCTCACTCCCTCCAAACCCTTTCATATTACTCTCACCTCCTCCACATTTTCCCTCCCATCTTCTGTCCTTGCCCCCCCCCCCCCCTACATCAATCACTGCCATCTCTCTTTCTGCTCAAGCTGCAAACTAGATTAGACAAGACGCCACACGTTCAGATTTCGACATGTCCCGATCATTCAGTCTGTTTTCCTCTGTTTTGCTCCTCCTTACTAAGGCTAATGAATGTCATCCTGCGGTGAGGGGCCCAGCTGTAATACTCAAAAAGATGACCTGCGTGCCGTCGGCAATCCAAATAAGCACGTGTCCTCAAGGCCAGACCTCTCTCGGTTCCCTAAAGACCAACCCTCCTGTCTTCATAATCAAGTTTTGTACTGTTTATTTTTTCCTACAAGCCTTCCAGTGAAAACACTTTGTGGAAATCCCATGAGGATGATGCAGTATAAAAATAAATAGCGCCAATCCAAGTGTTTGCACTTAAATGGTGGTTTCCATTCAACAAATTCATTAGAAAACAACCAACTAATTTGCTGTGTAAAGGGAATAAGTTCCTTTCCAGCTCCCAAAAATATCGGTAACACGGTGAGAGGGATCCGCAGGTGTGCATTTAGCGATCTGGGCTCGGGCGTGCCGACCGCTTAGGCCGGCCCACTTTGGCTCCCGTCCTGGTACATGCACTCATATTATGCCCCATCTTCCCTTCGTCTCCTCTCCCCACTCCTGTTTTCCAACGTCCTGCGATTGTGATAAACCCCCGTGATGCTTCTTGCCAGACTGCTCTCGCACTCACCTATACAACGTTCCATCCATCCACTTCCCAACCCGCTCAAACCCAATGGGTCCCCAATACAACGTTCCATCCATCCACTTCCCAACCCGCTCAAACCCAATGGGTCCCCAATACAACGTTCCATCCATCCACTTCCCAACCCGCTCATCCTAATGGGTCCCCAATACAACGTTCCATCCATCCACTTCCCAACCCGCTCATCCTAATGGGTCCCCAATACAACGTTCTTTCTTTCAGCTAATAATGCGGATTATTGTGGGCTAAGTTAAACACAACAGGCGATATGTGACCCCGTGGACTAGGCCTCTGTGCCTGTGATTGGAAGGTTGTCGACTCAAAGTCTGTGCATAAAAACTGCATTCCCACTGGGCCTGTGGTCAAGCCTTGTAACCCCCTTAACACCCCCCCCCCCAAAAAAAAATAAAATAATGGTAGGTGCTGGATAGACAGCTGACCCTTTTTCTCTCACTTCTACATGTGTGTGTATGGCTTTAAAAAAGGAGATAGATGAGATATGCAAACAACGCACTCTGACGTATATTGCACTTCTGCAAATGGCAAATAGCTTCATTGCACCTTTGGTTTGATATGGTAGCTCAGTCAGAAGCATCTTAAGCCTAAAACTTCCAAGACTGCAAGAATATAGTATGTTCTTAGTTATGTAACCACAAATTAAGTCTTAGTTACATACTGAGCGCAAATTCATACATCATTAACGAATAGCCACACATATTTTTTTTACTAACAATTACAGTTATTAACGTTGTTGGTTTATCTGTTAATTCTGCAAACTGTTGTGAACTACTGAAGGAAAAAGTAGTGAGTAACACAAGTGAAACACTGATCTCATGTATGTTCATAATTAATGAATCATGACTCAACTTTCATCTCAAGTAGCTACTATATATCTTCATGGTTTGTACTTCAGTACCTACTGAGTTTAAATGACTCGGTGCCTCTGAATATTCTGTTGAAGTGCGTTTGTGTCCTGAAATGGCCTGGTGTCCCATCCAGGGCGTTGGGCCACCTGGTCCCCTATGCTGCCTGAGATAGTGACCCGGCACTCAATAACCGTTAATGGAAAAAAATCAATGGATGGATGGATGAATGGATGGATAGACGGATGCGAAAATATCCTTTGGCACCACTGCACTTCATAGCAAACCGTAATCACTCACCCACTGCCGCTGAGATCTCTTCTCACAAGGGACCTCTTATTCACAGATTAAAATGCACAAGACGTGTGCTCCTAGATTGAATGCATCAGAGTTAATTTCGGCACGTTTAATTACGGCCACCGGTTAAGAGTGTGGTGGGAGGCGATTTCTGCGGTTTGATCGTGCATTAGCGACACGTGGGCCGTTGCCAGGAGATGCGGGAGAAGGTGCCCTTATCGACCCGCTCTTCTCCAGGCCATCGGGGCAGGGCTAGTTTGTCACACGAGTGGCGGCAATCAGCGCTTCCTGTTTGATTGCGAGGCCTCATTTTGAATCCTCCAAGCAGGATACATGTGTTAATTAGTGCGGTGTGCTAGTAAGAGGACGGATCCCTGCATCAGCCAGAGCCGGCATGCGGAGTCAGGTTTGGAGTGGCCTTGGAAGACCTGAAACTTGCCAGCATTCACCTTGGAGATCGAGTGACACAGCGGGCACCTCCAGGTCTACATCCGAGGAGGATTCGCCTGCAGATCCGAGACTCGCCTGCATCGACGTAGACATCGGTGACTCTCCAGTGCTCATCTGGAGAACGTCACCGTCTCAGCAGCATTCACCCAGACATCAGCACCTCACCAGAATTAAGCAGGAGATAAGTGCTTTCCATCTTTCCCCAGGAGCTCACCAGCATTGCCCGGTGACAAGCATCTCCCCTGCTCTAGCCTAGGAGTAAGGATCTCACCAGAAGTTACCTCTGACTTTCCATCATTTCTCAGGAGCTCTGGATCTCACCAGAATTCTTCAAGAGATCAGAAATCTCATTAGAAATACAATTACCATCCACTGAATGCCCCCCTCCCCCACCCCGTGCCCCGGACCCCCGGCAGCTTTCCTGTGCCAATTACTGAAGGGATGGGGGTCACAGTGCAGGGCTGCTGTCTCATATATGGTTCCAAAGAGGCAGCAGTGAAACACCGGTCACTGCACAACCAGCCCTCAATGCTGCTATCAGGGAAACCATAAACACCGGCCGGTAAGTCAAGGAGCGAAGGAGATGCGTCCGTGTGCGGCCCTGGGAAAGTCAACTTCCGCCAAACACGTCACACTCAGGACATAAGGAAATTCCGCATGTGTGGATGACAGCAGATCAGCCATGGGAGGTGCCACTGGGAACATTCCAGAAAGAGGTACTTTGTATTCATGGAGTGAGATGGGCTCCTTCTTAAGGAAGACGCTTCGAAGGGTAGTGAATGGATGTTCAGAGGCACATGAATTCATACATATATAATTACGCGCTTTCGAGACGACGCTTCTTTATTTCACAGACACCTTCTGCCACACAAAGGAGGGAAGCTTGGGGTCACAGAGCAGGCGGGCAACCCTGGCACAGCGGGGGTTAAACCCTTAGGATCCTGCCTGTTTTCAGTGGGCGGTGGTGGGTTAGGGAAGCGCGCTCGTAATTGAAAGATTTCAGAGTTCAGATCCCTAACCAGCAAGGCACCACTGAGGTACCCTGAGCAAGGCGCTGCTCCCCGAGCGATAAATTAGCTGCCCGCTGCTATGTCACAACGTCACATATGGGATGAATGCAGAGGACATATTTTGTCGTTGTCTGCTGCGGTGTGTCAACAATTAATTGCCAAATTCTAAAAAAAAATTGCACGTTGCATGTTTTTGTTTTCTGCGATGGCCAGGGTTGTTCCCTGCCTCGTGCCCGTTGCTTCCGGGATAGGCTGCGGACCCCCCGCGACCCAGTAAGGATAAGCGGGTTGGAAAATGGATGGATGGATGGATGGAACAATTGTAACTGGATACAATAAAATAATCACCAAATCGACCACCATTAATAACAATAGATGCTTCATTGATCCCCATGGAATTGGAATTGTTCTACATTCATGCATATACAGTACACATGCCCTACTGGCACTGGTGTTACAGCGCTGCTGACTGCTTCATAATCAGCTTGCCAGCAGGTGGTATAACAGTTAAGAAATCACCCTTGTTACCCAATGGCATATTAGGAAACATGGTCCAGGCTTAAGTAAAGGAGTACACACGCATGTCATGCAGAATGGATTTTTTAATTATTATTGCATCATTAATCATTCATCATCATTATCAAGAAGTAGCTAGCCCACTTGCTGACTACCCTTCTTCTGCTCCAAGGCTCCTCTTATTCATTAGAGGGTTCACAGTTGCCTTCACGAGCGACTAGCACGAACTTGCCAAATTTGCTGGAAGACAAAACACCATCATCAGCTCAATCACAGGTGCAGACAGCAAGTACTACCATTTATCCTTTTAACACGTATTATAACTCAACAGAATTGCAGCAAAGCAGCATTTCTGCAATAGAAGATGTTTGACACGACAATCCAACCTGTTTTATGGGGTTGAGAGAAAATCTCCACCTTTAGGAAAACCAGTATTCCTTTTTTGTTCTATTTAGCCATCGAAATTAAGTTTAGCTTCTAGCGTAAAAGGTCATTTGTAAGCTAGAACAAGAGGTTCCCAAAGATTGCCTCAGAATTGTGTGTGATGTTCGGTACACTTTCCTCCAAAATTAGATACTCTATCACCAGTTCAAGGGGACCACCTTCCCCCTTCACAAATTCTCACGCTACAGAGTAAACATTTACTCTGTGAGCTCCCAAACCACACCTAGCTCTCAGGTCTGTGTCGTAGTTTGGAACAATAATGATGAATCCACCCATGTCTTTAATATGGTCACCATCGACATAAGATGTTCCATTGACCAGAATATCCTCTTGTTTTTCCCACAGAGACTTTGCTTGATTTGTACGTGTTACTTACCTGTTCTGCACACAGAGCATACACTCATTGGAGTATGTCAGACCATTAGTCCCACAGACTGGATTGTGCTCGCGGGTACAAATCCCATTCTGGATGTCTCTACAGAGAGGCTGTAATGAAGACAGAATTAGTTTTTATACTAGGTGTGCGCATGCCGGGTCACACAACACAGAATCTGTGGCTAATGGCACAATGCTAACATGCGTATGAAGATGATTTAGTTATTATCGTGGACCAAGTCTAACAAAGATCTGAGTGCCACTGCCCTGTCCTGCCTGTGTATGTCCGAGACCTCGATTATGGTGACATCAGTATGATATATATTACAAGACAATTAATAGTATGTCAATTGTCAAGCTAATCAATAACTGACATACCATTATTAAACTTACCCTACTATTCAAAAGGATATTAACTGCATGACAGCATCCTTTACAATTTAGAGGTCAATTGTCATTGTTGACACACCAAAGCGGGGTATGGTACTTTGCTCATGGAACCTCAGTGGTGCCTTGCTGGTCGGGGATTCAAACCTGAAATCTTTAAAATACAAGTGCGCATCCCTAACCATTAAGCCACCACTGCCCAAAAAAGGGGTTTTTCCATAGGCAAAAACTTCTGGACAAACACTAAAAAGCAAAAACTCCTGCAGTTTTTATGGCATAAACATAGCCTCTGACCGGGGGAGGGGGACTGCCTTCAGTGACTTACTGCTCTGGGGTAGGGTCCATTCTCATCCTGGCTGCCTTCAACAGACGTGAAAACTGAAAAGGGGGGGGGGAAGAGAGCTTGTGGGTGTCTTCAGCAAGAGCGCGGTCTTTGTTTTTGTTTTTGAATGCAGTATTGAACAGACAGGTTATGCACCTTTTGTGGTCTGGACCACGCCCCCACAAGGTGCATACGCTGTGCCTGTTGCACTGTTTTCAGCAGATCTGACAAAGACTTTCTTTGGCACAAAACATTGCCGGAAGCTTTCCTTGAAGCCTACGTGACACATTTTCCATTGCTGCAGTTTGCATTCTTTCAAATTCATACAGACTCTTCAGCCAATCAATCCTCTAATTAGTAATCTAATTAGGGAGTTGCAGCAAAAACCCACATACACAGTGGTCCTTTCTGGGTACGATTGGCTGTCCCTGATCTACACAGAGATACTCAAATCCAAGAAAGATTTGGAAGCTTTTGTTTCTATTGTGTTTCCTGAAAAGCTGTTGTGTATCGGTGTTCCTTCAGCTTTTTTTAAAAAAAAAAAATGTTTGAAAAGAGACACTGTTGAAAAATGTGTAAATGAGTGCATTCCCAAACCTGTTACCTACCACATAAAATAATGGAATAGCCATTAAAATAAAATGATTTTAAGGATCCTATAATTCACTATCAAGTTCTTCCTGTAGAAGCATTATAAAATTCACCTAAAGTATGAGGCTTTGATTATCCCCACCGCCAAGTCAGAAGAAATGGTACAATGCCACTCACCAAACAAGACAAGTAGCACAGAAGAACAGAGCAGGATTGCCGACTTCATGGTTGTTCAGATGTTACCAGTTATGCGTGATTGACTGCTTAGGCTAGAGACTGGCTGACCTTTCAGTCCTTCCCAATTTATAATAAGCCATCCCTTATCGCTGCCTCCCGCCCCCTACTTTACTCTCTCCGCCTTCTCAGTGCAACAGCAACCTCTGACAGCTGGGACACGGAGTAGAACAGAGCCCCATACTGCTGATATACACATTTCTTTTAATGACCGGCACTACTTAAAAGCAGGGATGCGCTGGTCTCTTATTCATATTCAGTATCATTCTGAACCCAGGATAAATTACTGGATCGGATATTGGAGAGAAATAAAAATGTAATCTGATCCATTTAAAATCACGAAAATACTGGACAAAATATGCAACATACCGTATATATCCTACGTTCTCACACAGGAGCAGCGTGCGTCACTTGAGAAGAGCTTCTGTTGCGTGTGAGAACGTGACTTGTGCAATTCATGGGGTGGTAGCAGCATTGGAAACTTTAACACCACAAACCTGATTAAACAACATTGCTACAAGTGATAAAGTTTAAGTAAAAAGAAGCAGCATTACTCAAATGAGTCACGATTTGGGTGCAGTATATTTATTCCTTATTATGAGTATAATATGGTGGAAACCGTTTACAGTGATCATATCTGTATGGGCGGAATTGACCACTATTAAGAGGTGATCACTGTTTTTTTGTGTGTTTTGTCTTTGTCCATTACACGGTAACTGGGGTAGAGTGGAGACGGTTGTATGATGGCTTATTCTTAAAATCGGGAATGAGCTGTAGTGATGATGTTCATGCTGCACACGCTCAATTAGCCCCTCCTAAAGGCAGCCACATACAGTATGACCATTCCTTTTGCAAAAATACTCTTCAAGGTAAAAAAGTATTTTTTATAATCAAAGTTTTTGTTATACTGTTTAAATTGCGCAAAGTATTGTACAATAATATTATTTTCATTTGTGTTCTCTAATATTTTTCGCTAGTATGTGTCAAAGCTATTGTATCAAGCTAGTATAGCAAGTTTTTAAATTATATCTTTGTGGGGACTCTCCATCCATTTCTATGGGGGAAAACTCTAATTCCAACATGACCTTAACCCCTACCCAGCCCTAATCTTAACCATAAGTAACCAAACTAAATATGAGACATTTGGCAGTTTTAGTTTTTGGTTGCAGTCACAGATCTTTGTGGGGAACTAAAGAATGGTCCCTATAACGTCAAAATAACAGAGCATTTGGTCCAACAATGTAATATAAACACACACACACACACACAGTTCAGTAAACATTCACAGTTGTTCACAATAGTATTACTAAATTTCAGTGTCTTTATTTTGATTATTTTAACAATATTTTGTATTGTATTTTGTATTATGCATTGTGATAATCAACCAAAACACAGTTGTTACTTGTCCCTTGAAAATGTGTTGAAAATTTCCTTTTAAATTTCCTTTTACTGGACTTTGTCTTTATGCAGCCAATTTAACCTGAAGTGAAGAACCTGTCTGTGCACAAATAAAGTAAATAAACTGCAAAATGATGAAATAAAGAGTAATTACATTTTAATGAATTTTGCAAATACCATCCCTTATGGGGTCAGTTGCAACATTTGACTTTGTCTATTTAAGTATAAATTGTTACAGCATTGTGACTGGGTAGCTGACAGATGTGGGTTTATTGTATTAAAACTGTATTCCAGTACAAACAGTCTCAGAGAAATTAAAGGAAATGAAAAGTGTTGTAACCATCCCCACTCCACTATGTGAATAGGGGTAATAGAACAGACAGCGTTGCAGATAACTGAATTTCATTGACTCTTTCGAAAAACAGTACAGCTGTTCTAAATGCTTTTCAAATTACATTACTGTACAAGTTATACAACTGTGCATAATTCCAATATGCTGTAATACAGCACAGCACTGTGCATATAATATAGTTTAATGTAGTTTTGCTGCTGCATCTCGGTGGCTCATTTTTGGCGGTTTATCCTAAACTTTGATGAGTCTATATTTGTCACTGAGAGAAAATGACTATTTGAACGCAGCACACAGCATGCAGTATTAGCCTCAGCTCGCTAACCAGAAGCAGACAAGTTAAAGTAAGGCATAGGTGAATTTGGGGGGTGGCAAGGGGTGACCTTGGCCAGTCTAGACTGAAACCTGGCCACCCTTCTACTCATAAGTTTGAGGCTGGCTTGGAGACCAGTCTCACCTATTGTTTTAATTTTATCCTTAGTGTTTGGTATTTATCTCAGTCTTTGCTATGTGCCCTTGTTTTTGGTTTACCCTGCCTGGTTTAATTTGTTTCTACGGGAATATTTGTTCCTAGTTACCTTTGGTGTTTCTTAATGTTTCATAGTTTCAGTGCTTGTTAATTGTAATTTATTATACTTGTTGCTCATTTTCCTGTGCATTTTCTGATTGGTTGTTTTTGGTTATGTTCAACACCTGCCCCTTGTTAGCGCTTGTCACCTATGTAGATTTAAGTGCCTGCTCTCATTCAATTCTATAACTTGTCATTGTAGATACTCTCTGTGTTAGTAATGGTGTTAGTTTCCCAGTCTTGCGTCTGGTTTTTGCTTTGTTCCTTATGTGTTACTTCATGGTTCTTGACCCCTCAAGATCCATCTGTTTTGTGGCTTTTCCCCTTTGTGTTCTGTTTTGGTTAATAAACCCTGTTTTTTATAGCTACTCTATGGATTGTCCCACTTTTGTATATTCACCATGCTCCACCATAACAGTAGTGGGGAGAGTCTTTAGTCATTACATCACTCTTTGCCACAGACATAAGAAAAATACTGGTCTTGTACCACAAATATCAGGCAAATAAGCCAGTCACTTATAATTTTCTGTCATTTATTGACACCCACTGAGGCACTGATGGAATTACATAATCATATATATTTTATATAAGAATTTCCATTTGTAATTAAATTTACAAGGGAGAAGAAATTGTCCTTCATAAAATGTGGCAAGTATCGAGAGTTTTGTATTCCCATTAACAAACATGATTGAATCCATTTTGAAATTTGACATCAAGTGCGCTGGGGCTCAAGGCAGACAGATAGAATGGCATTTTCACAGCATGCTAATGCATGCTAACACTCTGCCTACTAGCCATTACATGCATTTTCACAGCATGCTAATGCATGCTAACACTCTGCCTGCTAGCCATTACATACTTAATGGAATTGTATCATTCATCACAGAACACGACACTTTGAAAAGCTACAGATAACTGCTGGAAGTAAGGGAGAATAATAGGTTTGTAAAACAGAAATTTTGTGGGTGTCCTGATCTCTGTATTTATGTGCTATCAAACACTCTCCTCTAAGCTATGATTATATTTACCCAGGCAGTTTTCTATTCCACTTATATTGTGTCTGTAGAACAAATGACAGAGAATATGCCTATTATACTGTCATAAAATGTAACCTCTTGCATCATGCTCAATGCAAAAGACAGCAAAAGGTATAGTAATTGGAGCTGGGTCAACTTGAATTGTAAAGAGGTCACCCAATCACTGAGCTGAAACAGTGAGATATAATCCATGTAGTTTCTGTTAACACCATGTTTCACTGTCAGATTACAGTGAACCCCCACTCCTGGCAGCAATTATATGTAGTTTAAAAAATATTTGAATTTACTGGCCCTTTGTCAACTGATTTTAACATTTCATGAACAGCACTTAGGGCATGGCTGAGTAGAGCCACAGAGAAAGCTTGTACCTTCATGCTGGGACCCTAGAAACTGCCTATGAGCAATTATGCATGGGAGCCGTTTCCTGGTGTAACCCGATGTGTGAGATGTTTGTGTGTATCATCACAGAATCACAAACAGTCAAATCACCTGACACAGATGGCTCAATACCATGTGTCAGCTGTGTGCTTCCCACCAAAGACCCCCCCCCCCCCAATCCAGTTCCTCTTTCTGCTGGGATGTTGAAAGTAAAAGGTTTAGTGGCTTGGGGGTGGGGTAAGGAGTGCTGGAATTTAGCAAAAAGGAATGAAGCCAAATTGAACAAGACGGTTACAATGCTTTTTTGATAAAGGCTCAATAAGAATGCAAGGTGTGGTCTGTTTAAATATCTGTGAAGTCCCGATGTTGGTGAAAAAAACACAGGGTACTCAATCACAATTTTCTAGTTCTAGTTTTAGTCACTATATATAAAGATGTGTATGTTAGGGAATATTAGATTGGACCACGTCGACCCTCACAGACCATTTTTCCCAGCTGCCTCAGTCAGACTGGTAGTAGGACACGTCTCAAAATGGATTCCACATAAGGGGCCGGCGCTACTAGATACCGTCACTAGGCGGCAATCTTACTCCGCAGTTTCGCAGCTGGCACGCTGCCGTCAGCTTTACCGAAACCATTTTGAGGCATTTGTTGGATACTATATTATCAGGTCCCAATTTTCACAATATGTGATTACTAAACTGGGTTTTCATTATTTTTCTATAAAAAAAGTTGGCTTTTCTAAACCAATAAAATGACATATTTTCAACGAATCCGATATTTCCCTAGGAATGCAGTACTGTTCGCTGTATGTTTTTGCCATCTATTAACATCGGACGACTACCTCGATTGTGCAGCCGCCATTTTAACGTAACGCGTGACCGCTCCTCGCCTCGCGCTGTCGTGCGTTGCACCAGCGTGCCCGCTGACGTCGGGACTCCGCCCCTGCCTGCGGCGGCTCGCGCCGCCTCGTCCTGTGGGAAGAAAGCCCAGCCAGCTCGAGACGGACGAGCGGAACGGCAATATGGCGGAGTGAGCGGGTTGCGCTTCTGAAGAAGTGTGGCGATTCGACGGAGATTTCCCCAGAATACGGACGGGAAGGGGGCATCCACTCTAACGTGTGGATATCAGTCCCAAGAGATTAACGTCCAGCGAAGAAGAAGGACATAAGAAAGAAAATCTAAAGTAACCTCGCCCACCCAAAAGCTGAGGCGGCTTAGGGAGGGAAGCTTCGTCAGACTGCCTTGGGGATCTTTGGTCGGACGAGGTTCTGAAACTGCGAAGGGACGGCAGCAGCTTTTCTTATTTCTTCCTAAAAGCAATCACCAACGAAGCGCCTTCCCTTTCTACTCATGACAAGGGCTTCAACTTGCTGAGTATTTAGCTAATTGGAATGAGCGCCCGCCTCTTTCAGGACCTTATGCTTTGTTAACGACGAGCGGACGGGATCGTGTTAGTTAGACCCATCAGATTTTTTTTTTTACCACGAACGACCCCAGATCGAGTTTTTACTCGCGTCTTCGACGACATGGCGAGCAGTAGCGGCTCCAAAGCCGAATTCATAGTCGGCGGAAAATACAAGCTCGTTCGGAAGATCGGATCAGGATCCTTCGGCGACATTTACCTGGCGATCAACATCACGAACGGAGAGGTAAACGGCCCGTGAAGTCTGCTGTATTACGGACGCCAAAGGGGTGGGAGATCGGTGCTATTAAGCTAGGGCCGGGCGTGTAAGATGGAGCGACCCAGGACACATAGCGATCATCACTACAGCCGCTCTCGCTCGTGTCGTTTCAGGAGGTGGCCGTGAAGTTGGAGTCCCAGAAGGCTAGACACCCACAGCTGTTATACGAGAGCAAGCTGTACAAAATCCTTCAGGGCGGAGTGGGCATCCCGCACATACGGTAAGACAGCCGGCCCTTCGGACGACAGAGACGGGCGGCCGACAGCCTCTGTCACCGTGTCATCCACTTATCGGAGTGCTAGGCGGCTAACCGCTAACTACTGGCTGCGGATATAATGTCTTCAGGGGTGAGAACTAACATAGACCTGGAATGGGTGCTGGGGCGCTGTGCTGCCCTCGGTAGCCGCTCCATCTGTTCTTCGGTGAGTTGAAGCGAAATGGCCGCTCGCCTTTTGTTGTCTTTGCTCCCAACATGTCCGCCTGCTGTCAGAAAATGGCGGACACTGGAGCTGCTCCGTGGGCCTTGGGTGCCGTGTGTGTGTGACAGGGCCAGGCCAGTTCGATCGGAATCTCCTTAATGTCCGCTGAGGGGGCGGAAAGATGCTGGGGGCTGGAAGCAGCTAGTGACGGTACTGTACTTTGGCAGGTATCGCCCGGTCCTGGTTTAAGTATCACCTCAGTGGTTCGACGCCATTACTATCCCGTGTTTGTAGTCAGCGTGATACGGGAGTCGTTTTTTAATCTTTTTTTTTTTTAGATTATTTTTGTCTAAGCCTTCAGTATCGGACCTCAGTTTCGGTGAGCAATAAACTGGATTGTTCCACGATCAAGGCTCGCTTTGTCATCATGTCCGGCTCGTGGCTCACGCGACCCCTAAATTCGCGTGTCACCAAATGTACTTGGACGACATGGTATTGGCAAAGAGATGTCGATACGTTCTTTGGACTTTAAAGATATGGGTTATTGTTGTCGAAGCCATAAGATTTCTAAATTCCAACGACAATGCCCGATTTTTTTGGCCTGTATTTTCCGGAATGTCGATAAAATTACCTGAAAGTGACATCTCATTGAATATATCTCTAGATGCTGGCTTGACGTTAAGAATCAACGTAATGATCCCATATTGTAACTTGACCAAGGAATAAATACTAGTTTAGCATTTGTTGAATTGAAATTAAATTGAACTTGTTTGAAAATGGCACGACCATTATAGGTATAGGTTCACCTATTTTCCAGCCGTTCCTGATGTGTAATTAAATTAGAAATTGCCGCATGAACAGTTACCTTTATACAAACACGTACCTTGCTGCTTGTCGTGCTTCACAAAATCTGCTGACATGATGGATTGACAATAGAGATTAGTCATCTTGATCATCTTATTTCATACACTAATGTTTCAACTTACAGACGCCCAACAAGCAGGAAATAGCTCAGGGTGGCCATGGAGCATTCACAAGATGGCAGCCACTGCAAGCTCATGACCGTTAATTGTTCAGGATCCCGACTAACAAAGCAATTGTATCATGGGGTCGAATTCCTTGTTTGCACCACCTACCCATCTCAACCTTCTTTGTTACTCAATCCAGAGTATGTCAGCTCTGTCCCTGCTGTTAGAACAGTGACTTTGCTCTCCCTTAGTAATAAGGAAGTGTATCTTGTACATGGTTCGGTTATTGTCTGGTCTTTTGGAAATTTGTGTGTGGAGGTCTTCATGATGCAGCGGCTGTGAAGGGGTTGTCTCTGTGGAAGTGACCACCACAGAGCAACTGGAAATTGTGCTGACCCAGGAGAAAAAAAACAATCTCGCTTTTCCAGGGTGCCACATGGCTGAGTATTACTTGTAGTCTGAAATATGTGTGACAAATTTTCATTCTGGCAAGTATGTAATGTGTTCTGTGTTTACTAGTAGAAACTGAATATAAGCACTGCCTGTTTTGTTCAAAGCAGAAAATGATAAATGGTTAGCCTCCTTGACTATGACATGCTTTGAGTCACAGATGAATTTGTGTGGATTTTGCAAGAACCTTTCTTCTTATTGTTATTGTTTTCTGTGGTGGACAGGAGGCCCACACTTGTTTTATAAATGTTGTAGTTGGGCTTGGTACCATTCTCAAACAAAGCTGGAGTTTTACGTGCAGTAGTAGTCTGGCATTTAGTTCTTTCTGCCTGCACCTTTGTGTCTTGACTGGGTAGTTCACTTTAAAGTCTTTGCTTTGGAGTATTTTTGAGATCTTTGTTTGCTTTTGCTGTCTACTTGGATGATTTGCTGTTTTATTCCTGCCCCAGGACACAACTAGGAAATGGTTTCAATGAACCCAATTACTGATGACATTTTGGACCAGGTCCAGTTAAACGGTGCTCCTTAAGGTCAGAGTGGGACTCTGAGCAGTGTTTTTCAAAGCTAGCAGTGAGTAATATTATGAAGGTTCATGGAAATAATTGTTAAAACTGGTGGCGCAGTTTCGACGAGTGGAGTATTTGTCTCCACAAATCGCCCTGATCGGATTTAAAATATGTGCTTGTACCATAATCTAGGTTTCCTATGGTTAGTGTCCTTTTTTGCTGAGTCACTATCAAAACTGGCTTGCCATCAGACAAACTGCTACCTTTCAGACTCTTAATTAGCTGCATGGTGCTTGTAGAGTGTGACTTCACTGCTTTTAATAATGAGGCCTTCACTCCTGTTAATCTCATTAAGTCACTCTTGATGGCTGTAAATCAACAATAATACTATATTCTCCCACATTCTAATTTTAATAACCAGCTATCTGGTCAGCTGGCTAACGAAGTGAAAGTGAAATCTGAGGTTGTTCAGTGGCTTCTTTCTTTGAATATTTTTGGAGGTGGTGGGGGGTTTTTCACTTCCTGTTTACATCAAAAGTTAATGAATTGTTGTCTTCCCTCTCACTTGGAAATAATGAAGTTTCTGATCCTGGTCTGCAAATGCATGACTCACTCAATGACCCCTTTTCTCTCTTCAATGAGCCCAGGTAACTTCTGCTTTCCTGTTTGTCAGAAGTTTTCAGTTCAGTGTAATTGGAAAGGCTTTCATTTTGAGTAATAACCTGGCCCTGGCATGATGGTGCAACCTTGCTAATGCTTGAGAGGTGCCATGTTGAACTCGCACAGCAGCACCCAGTGGTACTCTTCCAAGGAGGTTGAAATCGCCCTGCATTAGTGCTGGATTTGCCACAATATATTTCAGGTACATTGCCGAATGCACATCCTTTTTCCTCACAAAACCAGATTTAAATGACCTTTCTTAATCGTGGTATTACATTTAACAACTACTGCAGCAATGGCTTCCTGATAATTTCTATTAAGTTGCAGCACTAGTTTTTTCAGTTCTGCAGATCTGTGATTTCAGTACTGTGCTGTGTACGCACTGTCTGATTTTTGCATCCATTCTGTCAGTACTGATGAGCCTGGCACTCATCATTGAGCAGAGTGCCTGGCTGATCTCTTGGCTCTTTGGACACAATCGATGGGACTGCAGCACGTCTGGCCAGTTCACATTTGCAGAACAAAGCGGCATATCCGCTCTATGCTGATGCGGGTAAAGTGTCTCTTTGCTCACTGTGGATTCCAGAGCTGCAGCTGCTGCTTATTTTAAATGTATAGCCTAACAAGGACGACATCTCAAACACTTATGAATATTGTAGATGCCTTGGTGAGACATGACACATCTTCAGCCCTTTCCAGCTGCACTTGTTTGGTACTAGGCCCTAGTGTTACCCTCCAACAAACTAGGGCACACATCCATGTGAGATTATTTTCAAAGTAGCATTAGTAACTTCTGCTGCCCAATGGAGATCAAACAAATCATAACTGGCAAAGAAAGTAGTGGGGCAAGTTGTTCTATCTTATGATTGGGGTGAAGCCCTGTCCTTTTATTTCCTGGCTTTGTTGGGAAGCCCATGAACTGTCAGAAGAAGCAATGACTGGGTTATATAATGCGTACAATGTTTCCCCCCCTCTAAAGTTCATTATTCCCTGCAGATAAACCAGGTTGCCTATAGTGCATTGATTATTTTCACCCTGGTGCACTCAGTTTGTAGTTTTGCTACTGTAGTGTCCTGGATCTTCACAAGAGGCATTTGCTGATTTTTGTAGGTGCCCTTTAATTAAGAATGCCTGTAACAATTCCTTTAATTCCTTGAGTAGTGAAGCTGTCTGATTAGGCCAGTTGTAAATGCTTGTCCTATGGTTATTACTTCGTGAACATTCTCTCTTGTCAATGTCAAACCTTGCTTTAACATTATCCCCACTTGCTCCCTGGGGCATGTTCTGTCCTCTGTCCACTGGAAAAGTAAAACAGCAATGGTTGTTGCTCTTAGCCTAAATACTGTAAAAGGTGTCAACCATAAACTGATAGATGACTTGAGAGAGCACGTTCAGATAGCTTCCCATCACTTTCACATGCGTCATTGCTAGTGTCAGCATGGTATGGTGCTGCCTTCAACCTGTTTGAGAGTTTTTGTGTGGTGCATCTCTTTTCCAGATACGTTCTTTTTGTATAAAACGTTTGGTCACCATAGTTTTGCCTCTGAGTGGTGAAAAAATAGATGTCAGTGGGGGTGCTGGGCTCTCTGAATCGTTGTGAGGTCACCTTGGTCTAATGCCTTAGTGGCTATGCTCCACTCTTGCATAGATCAGAGTCCGCCCTGTGCTGTGGTAATGTTGCTACCATAGATGAAAGGAGCTGGCGCAATGGCTCTGCTGGTTATGGCTTTTGTGCAGAGGTGCCTTGTGAAGATAATATCTTTAAACTGTCCCTTTAAGTGCTGCTTCCCTCCTGACTCTGGAGATTATTTACTGCATAAGGTTGTGCTCCATCCTAAATGCTGGTTGGGCCTCATTCTTTTTTAACTGGGTTCCTTTGCAGTTCTCATTACTCACTGCACTTCCTGTTGGGTTAGTGGATGGAAAAAGGACAGGTGGCCCAAGGTGAAATGGAGCGGGGGGAATCTGCGGTGGCCAATCAGGGTTTTGCTCTTCTGGTTTGCTGACAGTGTGCTCTTTGGGTGTATTTTTGCGTTTTACAATGGCTCAGCGACTTTGTTTGTATTGGTGTGCCCGCTCTGCTCTTCCAGGGCAGGGAGCCAGGCCTAGATACCTGTCCACCTAAAGTGCAGGTCAGTGTTTCGGTTGTGAGACCTCCATAGTTGTGCTGATCGCTAACTTAGGCCCAGCTTTGGGGTGCATAGTGTGATGTTGGGCTTCATGGTTGCCAGCTGCTTGCATCTTATTTTGGCTGCATGCTGTTAATGTGCAACACAAACTGTGGTGATTGAGTTGAAATTGAGATGAAATTTTACTCTTAAACAAAGGTAGCCCTGCTGGTACTCATTTACAGAGCAGCCATCTGCTTCATACAGGCAGGCTAAATGTGAAGAAAAATTTTGAGCAGTCACTTCAACGTTTGATCTCATACACCCGAGAGGGCAGTCACCTACCGGCTGGAGCATTGTGTGTCTCTGCCACGCACACACCATAAAAACAGGTTGTGGGAAATCTGGTTTAACCAGATAGTGTTTTGTTGCCACCTAAAGAACTGATGTTGTTTTTTTATAACCTTTACTTGAGTGAAGATGTAATTCATAAAGTGCCAGAGTTGGTGTGGTATTCCTGGGACTTCCCTCATTGATTCCCCTCATGTCCAGTAGTGATGCTCCGATTGATCGGCCACCGATCATGATCGGCCGATATTGGCTAAAAATAGCTTGATCGGCCAACC
>JABFDZ020000002.1:27975924-27999916 GCA_019775955.2 Pollimyrus isidori
TCCCCTGCCATTCTGTGATCGGCAGGAATCGGCAATCGGCAGATCATGATCTTGGTGATCGGTAATCGGTGATCGGCCCCACAAATGCTGATCGGAGCATCTCTAATGTCCAGTCATGTGGAGAATAGCTTTGGATCTTAATCTGTAATCTTTGGCTGCGGGACCCTGATCTTGTCATTACTGGAGCTTAAGCCATTTTGGTTACCTCCATTTGTTGCTTTTGTCTTAGTGCATCTGTTTTTGCATGAATTTTAGCCACTTGTATGTGTTTGGTTTTTCTGCCCTCCACCCCCCACCCCTTTTTTTTCTCGAAAGAATACATTTCTGTGCCTTTATGTTGAAGAGCAGGAAGAGGATGTAGTGAATCCCCAAAACCACCATTTGCAGTATCTAGCAAAATAGACTTGTTTCACCCGGTTGTCTAATTGACCTTTTCTTTTGGCCGTTTGGTACAGCTGGCAGGATTATACTGAGGTATTGATTTACCATGGCTTATGCACCCACAAAATCAGGACTGCAGCCCACAGATTTGGATTTAACAGTCAGTTCTGAATGATTTGGGCTTAGCCATCCTTAATCCCATGCCTTTCCTATCTGCAGTTTCCTCTAGTCTTTGAGATTGCCGTCTGCAGGATGTAGCTATAGCTATAAATGTCCTCATGGCAGTCAATGTGGTCTAGCCAGTTGAAACATTCAGCAGTCTCTTCCCAAACCAGATAAAACTGTTTTTAAGTGTGTTCAGGAAAGTGGGCAGCTTCCCTGTTGATATTCCTGCCCCGGATCTTCATGTTGGGCTGTTTTTGTTTGCAGATGATCCCAAATATTAAGGAAAAACTTCATTTACATGTTTTGATGTTGGTGCTGCTTTGTTTCAGGTGGTATGGCCAGGAGAAGGACTATAATGTCCTAGTTATGGATCTGCTGGGGCCCAGCCTGGAGGACCTCTTTAACTTCTGTTCGCGCAGGTTCACCATGAAAACCGTCCTCATGCTTGCTGACCAGGTAAAATGTCATAATGTTTTTAATTAAAAAAACATCTACAGTACATATGCTGGATCCCAGCTGCTTTCGGTTCGAGTGGTACAATTGTGATGATGGCTTTCTCCACGAATTGAGCCATTGTGAGGTGTTTGTCTTTGCAGATGATCAGCAGAATCGAGTATGTTCACACAAAGAACTTCATCCACAGAGACATCAAGCCAGACAATTTCCTCATGGGTATTGGCCGTCACTGTAATAAGGTAAGCCTTTGGGATCGCAGAGCAGGCCCTGGGGAGTCGCTGGCTCCAGCACTGAGCTGCCACATTTCAACTGTGGGACAATTTTGCCAAAATGTTGCCTTGTGGTTTGGTATTGGCACACGTGAAGCTTTATACAAGTTAGGAATAAAATCATTTCCTCGTGGATCATAGGACAACCCCTGTAAATTTTTACCAAATACTCAGCCAACATGAAACAGTAGCCTGAGATAAGGCAGTTTTTAAGTTAAACTTAATCATGGTGCCTTAAATCTAACCTTCCATATGGTATTGGTACAGGAATATTTTTTTGTTTAGCATGGTCACAGGCTTGTGTTGTCATTGTGGGTGTGATGGCAAATTGATATGAAATCAGCCACATTTGGATGGGCCTCCTTGGTTTTTACTCCTCATGGAAACGAGGAAAAAGCTTCTGCATGACCTGTAATCTTCCCTTCCTCCGCAGAAAATCGCTTGGTATTTCGTTTTTACCCCATGTCGTCCACCGTTCCTGAAGTTGCCTGTTTTTTTTTTTTTGCTCTTGTTAAATACGTCGTTATCTGAGGCCTTGCAGACAGGCAACATTTGGCGAAGTTAAAGCATGATGTGCGTTTTGACACTGACTGGCCAGTGGAGGCAGCGCCGGCGGCTGGGGTCGCGTGGTCGCACCTAGAGCGAGACGAGAGGCAGAGACGATACGCAACAGGTGCTGCTGTTGAAGGCTGTACTACCTTTTTTGGCAGTGCTGTTTGGACCTGGTTTACCATTGTGTGTTTGTGTGAATGCCAGTCTCAAGCTTTTGTTTATGCATATGTTGAGTTACCACCTCATTTTCTTTTTTCTTTTTTTAATGCTAAACTGAATCTGCAAACCCCACCCCATCACATACTCACCCCCCCCCTCCCCCAGACGCTCAAGCCCAGTGACTGGTCATGAAGACTCCCCACGCGAGTCTCGTCTGAGCTCCTCTGGTCCATGTAGCTCTCCTCTGGAGTCATCTGCCTCCATCCGTCCCAGTCCTTTGGCCTTCTCTTCCAGTTCGTTTCCTTCACATTGGGTGCTGATTGCTTTTTTAATTTGGCTGTGTCCATATATTGCCCAGTCCTGTGGGTACAGTCAGGGGATGCTTGGGACATCAGTTTCCAAATGTGACTTTAAGGTTAATGTGGAATATCCTGTAGATGATGTATTGGTTATTGGAAATCTGGATTTGCCCAGGTTAAACATTAATCACCCCGAAACCCAAACACACAGCTTAGGTCAGTATTGTTACTCTTCTGTTTCCTGCTTGGCCAAACCACCTGCTGTATCCAGCGCAGATTACGCCTTGCAAGTTCTGTTTGCCCTTTCTGCACACTGATCCATGTAGATGTTGTCTACAGCAGAAGTGGATGTGTGTACATCACTTTTTGCTAACGCACCTTGGCATCGTGTCAGCTGCTTTCTCTGTGCTACTGAGGCACTTGTCATTACAGGCTGCCTTTTCCTCTGAGCTGCGCTCGAACCCTACAGAGCAGAACCTACAGCTGCCTGGAATGCTGTCCTTACTAAACTCCACGTCTGTGGTTGGAATCATGCTCTTGTTTGCATGCTGTTTCTGTGTTTTGTTGATGCTCTGTGGGCCTCACTGCCTGATCAGGCCACACCAGAGCTTGCCAGTGTTCTACCCTCTTCCTCACTGAAGGTGCCTCACCTTCTCAGTGCCATTACAATGAACAGGAAGGCTGTTTCTTTTGGTTGTCGCTTCTGCTGGGGATGTGGGAAGACAGCGGCTTTGAGTCTGTGTGGCTGCTTTTGCTTGGAGAACCTCATGCCTACACCAATAGAAGTGGCTTGTAGGGCACAGCCTTAGAATTAGCCCCCTTTAACCCTAGTTGTGCCTAGTAAGCCAGGTGCAGATGGTGTGATTCCCCACACAGCCCTAGGTGGCGTTACTTTCTGGAAAGCTTGGGTATTGGATGGCACTGCTAGCGTTAAATGCTAGATCAGGATGCCACTGAATGGGAAGACAGGCATGAAGGTCTGTATCTCCTTCGTAGTTCTGAGCAGGTGATGTGCTAAGACTTAAGAAGTCTTAACTGGCTGCCTTGCCTGCCTGTCCACCCTGCCAGGCCAGCAGTATCAGCTGCATTGGAAGAATGCTGAAGCAGTGGATTGTGGGCTCTTTCTCTGTCTCTCTTTCTCCGGAGATCAGCAGAGCTCCCGGGTTCTGCTGGAAGCTGCTTGCTCATGGGGAAGGAGGGTGGCCTTAGGCTGCCCTTCCTCCTGCTCTTCTTCCTCTTCCTCCGTCCTTTTTCTGAGCCTCGGTGTTGCCTGTCTGCGCTGGCCGTGTGGGCTTGTCAGCGATACTGTTTGATGCACTGCACCCTCTATTGTCTGTTCAGTGTTTAGAATCTCCAGTGGGGAAGAGGAAAAGAAGCTTGGCTGTTAGTTCTTCTCAGGATCCATCTTTCTCAGGATTAAACCAGGTCTGAAACCACAACCGCCTCCTGATCACCCCCCCACCACCCCCCAGTTCGTTCTTTTTGGATTTCTCATGTTATTTTTAGTGCTTGAATTTGACCAGTAACCATTAACACTTGTTGGCATTTAATCCAGACACACATGCTAAACAGATCAGGGGATTAACGTGTAGTCTAGGTTGCAGAGATCTGTTTAGGTGAAGGATGTACTGTGTGCAGGGTTTATTTGCAGTGTGTAGGGTTTGTTACCGTTGAACGTTGCAGTCATTGTTTTGAGGCACTGTCTATAGTGCTTGTGGGTGGGGGGGGGGTGTGGATACATTTCCCTGTAGCTTGCATGTGGTCTGCCTACATCTTGGTTTCCCCACTTATGCCTGCACTGGGGGGTTTTTTGGGGGTGGGTGGGTGTGAGGCTGCATTTTTCAGGAGGCAGTTCCAGTGAAGCCCTCAGTCACTGGGGAAAAGGGGGGGGGGTGTCACGATCTGGTGGGGTTCGGCCTTGTAAGGCCCTCGCGGCAGTCTCATGTGGTGAAGACTTGGGGATCGCGATGGGTTGCTAGGAAATCCAGGTATGGATTGGTGGGGTTGGGGAGGGCTGTATCTTGAGAGCCACATAGCTGGTTGAGACTGCCCTGGCATGGCCTGTGAAGAGCGATGATGTCAGGAGCTGCGGGTAGCGATGGGGATGTGGGTGGGGAGCAGTGCTGGGTACTACCTGTGACACTTTCCTCCATGCTCTGTGTGACAGCCCATGTAAGCTCTTAATTTAGTACTATTTTTCTCAATCCGACCCTTGGGGACCCCCCAGACAGTCTGTTTTTGCCCCTCCCAGTTCATGGTGGGGTGTGGGAGGGAGCAAATGTGTGGATTGTCTGGAAGGGAGCTGGGAGGGTGCAAAAACAGACCGTCTGCAGTCTTCTGAGGACTGGCTTGAGACACTGCTGTAGAGAAGTGGCTGGTTGTGGTGTGGACTGTGTATATAAGGCTGTGTGTGTGCACGCCTGCGTATGTGGTAGCTGAACCACCTCTGGGGTGATGTAACCCTTTCTATTAAAGCTGCACCTCATTTGCCATCAGTTCTGGGCCTAACAGCAGAAATGTGTATCAAAGATTTATCTAGAAACTAAAACTGCCCAATGCATTCAGATATGGTAAAGTTCACCGCTATGTGCTCTTTTTAACAGAGGTATCTCACGGACTGCAGTTTTTAAAAGCATTGCCTCCGATAAACTCTGCATTGTTTTCCCTCTGGTGTTTGCTGTATTGCACTGTAATATGCGTGTGCCACACTGGTCTTGCCATCGCCAATGTGTGTGCTGCTTTAAGACTAAACATTTTCGTAGCATGTGGACCTACACTGCTCCCCCAACCCCTCTGCCATATGCCAGGTACACTCAGTGGCCACCTTATTGTGTACCCCTGTATAGTACCAGGCTGGACCCATTTCAAGCATGAGTTGTGTTCAAAGACACGTGTCTGCACTTCACTGTTGTCTGGCTGTTCTACGGCTTCTCTCAACCACAAAATGGACCCAGACATGGATGTTTTTTGCTCATTTCACCATTCTCTAAACTCTAAGATGCTGAAACAAGCCTTATATGGCTCACCATGTTTAGATAAAGCATCTTGGCGGCTGTGGTGCTTGTAGACAGTGTGCACCTTTTGACCTTGTTCAGATTCAGCCACGTGATTCAAGTTTTAAGGTGTGCCCTAATAAAGTCACCTCAGAGTCTGAGTCATACATGACTTTTAGTTTCACAATTATTCGGAATTAGTCCTTTATAGCTATGAATGTTTTGTCAAATATGGCTTTAACTGTAGTGAGCTAGTTAGTTTTGCTAATGCGTCAATCATGCTGCTCCTGCTTGCTGTATTCATATGTCTGGGAAGCATGACTTTTTTTTTTTATATCATTGAAGGAAATCTGTATCTCCTGTTGAATCACTGAAAATGTTTTGTTTGCTAATCTTTTGTCATCCCATTGAATGTTTCCTTAACCCAATGCAGTTGAGTTTTGAATGTTGTGCCTGGTGGTCTCCCATGCTGGTAAACTTTTTTGACAAACTTTTCATCACAATGAGGGTTTTTGTACCTTTTCCTCAAGCAAGGTGCTTTCCAATGAACTACACAGCAGCTCAGACACTAAAGCACCTTAAATGTACTTGTAGCTGTTATTCTCAAGCTTGACTTGTGCTGCTGCAGATAAGGTTTGTTTGGCCCAAGTTTCCTGATGTTGTTCTAGGACAGCACGTTGCATTTTCCACTCCTGGTTGTGTCAGGGTGCTGGGTGCTATTTTGGGTTACCTTCATAAGGCCACATCGCGTATTTATAGATGCGGAGATGTTCCATTCTCTTCCCTTGCTGTTCCAGCTTAGGGGCCTTGCAGTGGTGGTGAAAGAGGAAAGATTGGTGTACTCGACTGGATGGTGTTTTGGGGAGATTCTCTTGCTGGTCGTCTGCTGAGAGAAACTATGAAACTTACAGCCGTATGGAGTAAATAAGATTTGATTCCCTGGGTGAGCCCAGTGACCCCCGAACAGCATGACTGAGCAGTTTTGCTTTTCCGTGTAGCTTCAGAAGCTGCTGTCCCAGTGGGATGGATGGGTGCTGCCCTCTCCACCACGGGACCTCCAGGTTGCCCGTGGGCTGCTGCCTTTGAGAGCTGAGCTTGGCCCTCTTAACTGAGCGAGTGACAAATGATGCCCTAGGCTGCGTCGAGAGGATTGACCTGCTCTTTTTTTTTTTTTAAATTTGCCTCAAATTTTTTTCTGTTTCCTTCCCATTTCCCACTTTACTAAACTGGGAGGGTGTTTCCCACTCATCCGTGTGCCAGTTGGGCTCCATTTTTTTTTCCAAAGGACTACAAGGAAAGTTGGCAAATCGGACATAAAGCCTGAGG
Source organism: Pollimyrus isidori (assembly GCA_019775955.2). NCBI lineage: Eukaryota > Metazoa > Chordata > Actinopteri > Osteoglossiformes > Mormyridae > Pollimyrus > Pollimyrus isidori. The sequence continues at coordinate 27,982,525 of JABFDZ020000002.1, forward strand.
AGTACTGTTTTAATTGGCTGTCGTGCTTCCCCAGTGCATACGCATTTGTCTGTTTCTCTCCTAGTTGTTCCTCATTGACTTCGGTCTGGCCAAAAAATACCGAGACAACAGAACACGGCAGCACATACCGTACAGAGAAGACAAAAACCTCACCGGCACTGCCCGCTACGCCAGCATCAACGCCCACCTGGGCATCGAGCAGAGGTCAGTGTGCGATAGAGGTGATGGCGTGTGCAGGGACTTGCCCAAAAACTGCCGCTTCCTTCCATTTTGTGGCTTTAACTGCACTGATGGGGAGAGATTCTGGCCTGTCCTCCTTAGCCTAGGATGGCGTTTTCTTTTGACCCAGAACCCCACTTCTTGTTTGAAGGCATGATTGTGGTCCTCCACCCCCAGTGCCAGTTTGATGTTTCGAGCAACCCTTTTGATTACATGGCATTTCTACATTTGACCCACTTGATCTCTTTGCTGAAAGTGTGTGATGGTTTTTTCTTCTTAATTTTTTTCACCTTCTAGTCGCCGTGATGACATGGAGTCGCTAGGATATGTTCTGATGTACTTCAACAGAACCAGCCTGCCCTGGCAAGGACTAAAGGTAGGATGTGGAGAGATTCTGCTGGTCCTGCTTCGGTGAATGCCAGGATGCTGTCGTTATAGTTCCTGAAATCTTCCTGAGCTTGTTCTGTGACATGACCACTGCAGCAAGTTTATTTTGAGTATTGCTGCATAGTATAACTAGGAGCGTTTCTTCACCCCCCAAGGTGTCGGGTACTCAGTAAAACACACATGGTAGTTCGGTAAGGATTAGAGATAAAGGTCACTCCTGCCCCTGGGCATCACGATTTGTTACGAGCCATGGTGTTTGTCTAAATGCCTCAGCCACTTGCAGTTTGTGGTGCACATTCCTTTCATCTTTCCTCTGCATGTTCCTCAGGCCGCCACAAAAAAACAGAAATATGAGAAGATCAGTGAGAAGAAGATGTCAACCCCAGTAGAGGTCTTGTGTAAGGTATGGGCGAGGTCTTTGTATTTCTCAGGCAGCATGGTGGTCACCTTTCAGAGGAGTTCCAGACTATCCTCATTGTTGAGATCATCCCTTATGTATATAGGTGGATATTCTGTTGAAGGATAAGCTATGGAGACATTGAGCTTGGTATGTTTACATTTATATAGTGGATGGACAAGTGAGGGCCAGAGAAGGGTCAGCCAGTCTCTGGGGAAATTTAGATTAAGGACCTTTTCTCAAGGACACCATGGTGACATCGCGCTGCCAGCTGTGTGATTTGAATCTATGGCCTTCTAAGCTGCTTTGCCAGACATCTGCCCAAGCTTGTTTACGTTATTCACTATGTCATCTTCGGTCATTTAAATGATTAACATGGGAGGCAGAGGCCCTCTTGCACTCAAGTCGACTACCTGCTGTTGACTGGCAGGGGTGGTTTATTATGATCGCATGGATTTCCAGCTATGGTTAGTGGAGAGATTCGGTTCATGCCACGCCATGGGTTTTCCTGTTGGCTTTGGCTTGGATAATTCTTTTCACATTGTTAGGAAGTGGGTAGAGCTTCAGCAGCACGGATTTAACTTGAAAGGCTTAGGGCAACCTTTTCCTATCTGTGCATCAGTCTGAGACCGGAAATCCTTGATTCATCATGCCGTTGTGACTTGCAGGGCAAGAGCAAGTACGTGACAGCTGGCACGTGCTGGCAGAATGCTAAACAATCAGAGAAGCCTTGCTCCATATAGTGCCTCATGGATGTCTGTTTGGAAGGCCGTAGGTTTGATTCCTGTCCAGCAGAGTAACCCTATCACTGCTGGGCCCTTTATCCAAGATACTCATGGTATACTGGCTGACCTGCCCTCTGACCCCAAGCATCCCTCAGTTGTATGTGCTTCAGATGTAAGCATCTGCTGAATAGATGCAAATAAATAAGGGAATTCTTACCTGGTGAATCTAACTGATGCTTTGAATTTGTAAAACAGATGGAAACAAACCTTGCTGTTGTGGTACGTGTGCAGGGAATAACAGAATGAGAATTATATAATCTTAATAAAGCTATATATGCAAAACATTGTACGCATGTGCAAAGTACGTGGCTTGACCAAAGAACTGAACTTTTCTGTGTACGCACACGCAGAGTGGATACGTGAGTATTGCGGTTTTGCGGAGAAGTATGAACTTGTCTGTTACTCCAGCGCTGCCCTTGGTGTGAGTGCCGTTATGACCTGTCCTGTCTACCTTTGTCAGGGTTTCCCAGCTGAGTTTGCCATGTACCTGAACTACTGCCGTGGGCTGCGGTTCGAGGAGGCACCAGATTACATGTACCTGCGACAGCTGTTCCGCATTCTCTTCAGGTGAATTGCCTGGTTGCTGCACGTGTTTCTGCCTGCCTGCCACCAAGTCAGACTCGGGGTGGGGGGTGATGTCAAGTTAAGGGATCACCTTGTTTCAGTTGGGAGCCAAAGGCTTTAGGTGTGATTTCAAGCCCCCCCATAGGGCTGTTTTGCTTTCCTGATTTTTGTTCACATGTGAAAGCAGGTGGCCATTAGAGGTTTAAAGTTTCACACTTGACTGTAACTGTATCTCTCTTGTTGGACTGGAGTGCCTGTTCAAGGGGTCACATGACTTAGGGTTGCTGTGGTCCCCCCCCCACTACAGGACTTTGAACCACCAGTACGACTACACCTTCGACTGGACCATGCTGAAGCAGAAAGCAGCCCAGCAAGCAGCCTCCTCGGGGGGGCAGGGGCAGCAGGCACAAACGCCCACAGGCAAGCAAACTGACAAACCCAAGAGTAACATGAAAGGTTAGTAGCAAACGGCCAAGCGACGTTTTCAGTGCAAAAACGGAGACGCCAATTGTTCCACTTTGTTTTTTGTACTCAAAAGGTTCCTGATGATAAATTTGGAACATTATCTCCCTCCCAAATTAAAGAGGAAAAAAAACGGTGTTAGTTCAAGGAGACACCCAAAAAACTCAATTGGTCTGTCTTGCAGATGCAAAGACGTCCTTGGGACATTTGACTACTAACTTTAAACCAGTGTCTTTATTCTTTGGGGGTGATTTTCTTCTATGGGCATAAAACTAAATGATCCCTTTTGTGAATTAACCACTTTCCAAATGGGCTGAATGGATACGACCTTGTCAATCACTGTTCCTGGATCTAACACTTGTTCTTCATTGGAATGCTGTTCAGTCTTACACTGAGCCAGGAGATGTGCTAACAGTGACCTTCCCTCTGTCTTTGGTGGGCGGACTCAAACTGGTGTGGTTACAAAGACAGTGATGGTTTTATGATGTGACTTAACCATTTTTGTTGCATTTGAGTTGCAGGTACCCCATTTGCTTAAAGGTCACAGCCCAGGCTGCTTAGACGGACCATTGCATCTCCCACCATTATCCCATTCTGTCAGGTTCATGTGGGCTTTCAGTCTCCCACGCAACCCCTTGCTTCCGTTTGACTTCCAGTGGCTAGTTGCATAGCAGGTCCTGCGGTGCTGATCGCCAGAGGCTGCTCTTGGCTGCTCGGGCACCGTGAGGCTGAGCTGTGTGCTAACTGTGCCCAATCTTCCTGTCGTTGTGGCTTTTATCGCTCTGCCTCCCTCTCTTACAGTCTGAGTGTTAAAGCGAGCGAGAGCATGCAAGCAAGCAGGCCATGGAGTCTTCCCCTCCGCTTTCCTGAGGGCACCTTTGGTTCTCTGATGTCTCAGTGTGGAGAACAGGCCTGACAGATGCCTGTTTATAGTCTGCCTTTACCAGGCTGATCTTTAGACCTCTGTCCTCCCGTGCTCAGTGTGAATTCAAGCTGGTTCGAGGAGCCAGTGCCTTGGGATGCAAGAAGGCTGACTAAGTTAACTCTGCTCCCGCAAGCTGTTCTGCCTTGTGCTAAGCTACTAGCTTACAAGGCTTGTCTGATTATTTAGCATTCTGCTAGCACGTAACGTGAATGCAGTTAGCGGCAGTTAGCGGCTGATTCGCGTCGTTGCCACCTGAGACCCCTTTGCCATTTCTGGCTGCAGCTGCTCAATGGTACCCCACTTGTCAGACGCCGGTCTGCAGCTCTCCATGTCTGTGGAGAGGTGAGGGTCTAGTGGGGTTTGCTGATACTGGGCCAACCCCTTGTGTGCTGCTCCTTGGTTAGTGTCCCATACCTGCGGTTAGCACGAGCCTGAGAGAGCTGTACCGCATAGCCCATACAAACACACAAATTAGCCAAGTGTCTCCTTGTATGGCGGCTGCTTTTGAAGTGTGTTTCTGACCTTTTTAACAGCTTTCCTCTTGTGAGGGAGGGTTGGTTGCCTACTGGACAGCGCTGGCAGGATGCTGAAGGCGCCCCCTTTTGGAGGTGGAGTGCTGTTTGTTTGGACGTGATCTTGGCTGATCCGCTTAGTAGCTTGGCTAAACAATGCCACCATTGTTAGTGCCCTGTTTTGTTTCCAGGCCTCCGGTGTGATATCACAATGGCAGCCTGTCGAAAGCAGACGTTTTTGAGAGGGCAGTTTCAGTGCCGTGGCTCTTCACAGGTAAAGCTTCCAAAAACTCAGAACTGTTTGCCTGAGGTCGGTGGAGTATGTGAGGTTTCCTTATACACTTTCCTTACATTTTATTTAGCTGCTGCTTTTGTTCAAAACGGTGAATTTTTGAGAAGGTTGGACTGTACCTGGGGCAGTTGGGTGTTAAGGTCCCAACAGTGACATCGTCACTGTGCTGACTCTGGCGATCGACGCGTCCTAAGCCACACGGCACCTGCAGGAATGTGTAGCTGCTGTGTCGTTATGCACTTCTCATAGCTCTTGTTCAGACTGGTTATGCTGGTGTCTTTTTCCAACTGAAGCTGGAACCAGCGACCGGTTTTGACAGACCTTGCAAGGAGGGTTATTTAATCCTCAGTCACCCTGCTTCTTGCTGGTTTAGACACGCAGGGGGAGTGCCTGTACTAACTGGTCTGGGTTTGGGTGGCACGGTGCCTGTCATTATGAAGGTGGGGATTTTATCTCCCGCAGCCCGTAATCGCCACCTAGGCTGTAGAGGTATTTTACAGACCTCTCTCTTGTTCAGCATGTTTCGTGCTCTGAAATGGTCATAGCTATGTTCTGTGTAGGAATCCTACCCAAAAACTCTGGTTAACTGGCCTGGTATTGAAGTGGGACAACCTTAGCTGACTGCTTGGAGAAGGCAGGGCTTCCCCTTTGGATATCTGCTGCCAGTAGATGTACAGGGTGAATGAGCCAGGTCTGATGTGCTCTCTTTGCATGGCGTGATGTCATCCTTGCGGGACAGTACGAGTTGTGTATTAACCAGTCATTGGGATTGGATACCATAAAATGGCAGTAAGCAGATTTTTTTTTTTTTGACAGTTTCCCATAGGATCTCTGTCCAGCTTTAGAAGTTTGGAGTGACAGCTTTAAACCTTCCCTTTTACCTGAACTCATGAATGGGAAATGCCTGTTCAGTTCTGACCCCCAAGTTCCTCTGCTTAAGAGTGAAACATCTAACATCCTCTTCTGGCTGTTTCGTGCCCCCCCTTTTGGGGCTTTTGTACACGTAACCTTCAGCGGAGCCCCTCGCGCCTCTGAGGCGCCTGTGCTTCCGTCACGCCTGTGGACTCTGGCCTCCAGTCCTCGCAGACACAGCCGGCTCCTCCTTCCTTTCTCCTCTTGTTTGAGCTGCGCCCTCCACCCTGCTTGCTCCATGCTTTTGCCTGTGATCTGATTCTGTGTCTTAACCCCAGTCCCTCCCTCCCCCCTGCTGTCTCCCGCAGGTTTCTAAGCATTAAGACAATGAAGTTGAATGAGAAGGGGTCAAAGAAGGACCTGCATTCCGATCACACCCCGGATCTCGGATCAGTTCACAAGAACCCGCCAGGCCATGTGGGCAACCATTTCCCTTCCCCCGTCCTGTTAAAGAACTTCTGTTCTGTATACTATATATGTAATCGCTATATATAGATAACATGCACAAGCATCTATCTATATATTGGTTTGTATATACTATATACACATAGAAAGCGGCTTAGTTATGAAGCTTGGAAGCTGTAGCCTTTTCTATCGTCCTGTTCCTGGAGACCCTCTTATCCTTTCCAAACTGAAGTGTCTAAAATGGTTTGCTCACAGAGGATGTAACTGTGCACATGCCAATGTTACCCTGAGCCGTCTCCTTCAGAAAAAGGCTGCTTGGGTCCCCCACCCCACCCCCCAATCCCGACCTGGGCCTGCTCCGAAGGGGGCACTTCTCGCCGTCGGACGTGCACGCATCCGGCACGTTCTTTCTGCCCCGTCTGGCCCTCTTCCACCTTCTCGAGAATGCGCGATGAAAAGATGTAAAACTAGGACTTTTGTCTTTGTCATGAATGAATGAATGAATCGGTGTATCCTGGATATCACTAAGCAAACATTGGGTTTCTTGGTTCATAAAGTCATCAAGACTCTGCCTGCTGACGTGCTAGAGGAGCTTCGTATGTGAAAATTAAAAAAAAAAAAAAAAATTCTAGTGACTACTAGGTTTCCATTTAGAACGCTGCATTTACTCTTGTTCTTGGTATACTGAAGGCTAAAGCGTATAAACACCACAGAGCGTATTCATTACAGATTAGGCATCACTTGACTAAAACCTCTATGTAAATTGCTTAGATATAAATGTATGCCACTGCAATCTCGGTTTGTACTCCCTCTTTGGAAACGTCAGCGTGAAAATGGGGAAAAACTCACCTGTTAGTCAGTTAGGCGGCGATGGCTGTCATGTTCATTTGGCACACAAGCAGACTGCCCTTTTCCTTTTTTTTTTTTTTTTTGTATACATGCACAAATACATTTTTATCAGTAAGGACTTTTTTTCTGCTCTTTAGTTGTCTTTTCCCTCTTAAATTGATCGTTTTTGGCAAAGGGGCTTTTGTTCCCTTCTGTAGGAAGCCAAGATTATAACCCTTAAACTCTGAGGCTTCCTCTCTTCGGCTGAGATTATCGCTGCTGGTTAAAGTGGCGACATTTTCCCTTACATTTTTTTTATTAAGGTTTGGAGGGTTCTTTTCTATATGCTTTTAAGTCTTGTAAACAAGCAAGGTTATTTTGAATTAATCTTTCAGCCTTTGGCCACAGGAGATGCACAACAGTAACTTGTTAGATGACTCCATTGATCCCTCCTCTCCCTTCTGACCCAGCTTAAAGTATTTTACTGCTGGACATCCTATAAAAGTGTAATTTATTCCCTTTTAGCATGTCAGAATAAATTAAAAATGACTTGTCAGAACCACTGTCCCAGTCTCTAATTTTGATAAAGGAAAAAAATCAGCCAACCCGGCCTGTATGTATAAGCGGCCATTTTTTGTTGCCAACTTTGTTTGCGTTTGTGGTGGCTGGTTAAACATCGCACCTGTTTGTTTGCCAGTCTAAGCAGTTAAACCTACGCCGTTTATCCCGTCAACATGGGAGCTTTATGACTGGTTGGCCAATTAAATCTGAATGAGCGGCCTCCCATTGGTTGGGTTCCGTCAAGGCGAAAGGGACAGTCTGTGACAATGATGCAGAGCTCTTGCTGTTCTCAAAGCAGTTCCTGTGAAATTTTGTTGTGGGGGTTAGTTGTAGGTGCTTGTGGTGGTGTTTATATAAAAAAAAAAACCTCAAATTTATATCTGTAAATATTAAAATGGCTTCAAATTGCACTTGTGGAATTTGAATTTGTTTAATTGACTAAATTGTACTGGGGGTGGTGGTGGGGGGACTATGGATGGATGTCTGGCTGCTGCTCTCTGAATTCAGTTATTCTCCTGATTAGAAACTCGTGGTCACACGTCAGATCTGGGTGTCTGCGCTCACCCTATAAATCCTCATTCAGATGCAGTCTCCTCATCTTTAGCTTAAGATTTTCCTGTATAAGTTTTCGAGAGAGGGGTTTCTAATTGAACTGTGCTTGCGCTGGGTCTGCCCCTCCCCCATCGCCACGCCCTGGGTCTGATTCTCTGCTCTGATGTGCCACAGGAGGCTGGATGGATAGTTGTGCATGGAATCAAAAGGAGCCTTACCGCAGACCTGCTCTGCCTGCAGCCCCAGTGGCCGCCCCTATGTATGGGGGATGTGTGACCCAGCAGCACAATGGCTGAGAAAGGCCGGGGGGGGTGGTGTGTAAAGGTCAAGCTGTCTGTCTGGCTTTGGCAGCACAGGCGGGGGCTACTGCTGTGTGTGGACCCCATACACAAAGGAACTGCAGCCATTCCAGTTTTAAGACATTCAGTTCCCGGCAAACTCCTACAGGTGAGTCTCCCATAATCACTGTGTGAAGTGCTGCAGAAAACAGCATACAAAAGATGAAGGAAGGTGTGGAGCAATGCACTATTTCCATTTAGTGGTGATTTGTATACCAGCATCTAACATTCACACAGTGTCTCACTATGGTTTCCTACTGCCATGGCTACCTGTGCTCTTTTGTTATGTTCTTTGCTTCCCAGTTCTGTAGTCAGTGGGGGCGCTAAGATTTAGCAACACTGCAAGTGGCTCCTTGAAACTCCCCCCCTGTGCATCCTACTGTCTACAGAAGGGGTGATGTGTGTCTGAATGTTGCTCTGGGCCAGACTGCAGATGCAGAGTCTGGGCTAAGGAACATGCTGCCTATACCCTTGCTCATTGTGTGCAAGACGTATGCTAGAGGCAGCTGTATGCAAAAGGATAGAGGGGCCCAGACAATCTAGCAGATGGAAAATGTGTAGGCGGCTTTCACTGTCACATGCTCAAAGGGCTGGGGGTGGGGCACAGAGGATATTCTCTTTGGCAGACCGCAGGGAAGCACACAAGGCTGGCATTCACTCACTGTAAGTCCGGTACAGGAGCTGTGTACAAAGAAAATGGCGGCCCTTAATTCTGCCTTTGATGTAGAGGCTGCCGTCTGTCACCTGCTGCCAAACTGTTTCCGTTCTCAGTAAATTATTTTTAATTGCTCTGTAGAGGTTTGTGACCATCACCGGCCCCTCCCAGTTTCAATGCTTTTGTTTTAATGTAACATTATACTACAGCATCCTGCCTGACGAAAGACAGCCCTCAATCTCAGGCGCTTTAGCACGGGAAGTGAGGGTTGGTATGTAATACGGAAATCCGCATGTAACTTGCTGCTATATGCGGTTGCGGATTTGGTGACAGAACGCTCTGTTTTTTTTTTGGGGGGGGGATACTTATCCAGCTTTCTTTACCCCCTACCCCAAGGCCCGTCACCGCAGCCGTGACATGGAGATTGCTGGGGGTCGCTTCTAACTGATCTCCACTGAGGAATGCATTCAAACAAGCTGTGACTGTTTAGAGGCTGTAAACAAAAACACTCGGGAGTCGGAACTGTTTAGTGAACAGCCGATGCGCCCATTGTTTCGCGCGGTCGCGTCCGGTTTTATTTGCGGGAATGTACGCTAGCTTCACTGCAGCAAGACACTCAATACAGGCCGAGGTTCCTAACCGCGATTAATTACGTGCTCAGTCTTGTGTAAGTGACTGACAGGAGTCTGCTCGGCATAATAAATATTTAATCATTATAGTGGGAGGTATCCCGCAAGCTGAACTGTGCTCCAAAATATAGTGGTTTTGTACAGTGAGAAACTAATGTGTATTTACCGATATTAATCTTGTGAGATTAAACACAGGCGTAGGCGGATAACCGTGGTCATTATTTAATGTAGCTCTTCCGCTTTAACCCCCATTCCGGTCACGTTGCGCTGCGCCCCCTTGTGGAGCTTTTCAGAATCCTTTATACGCGCTACCACCGAATCGTATTTCAATTCCATTTAATTTCCCTTCAACCCAATTTATTTTCAACCATCAACCAGTTCGATGCAGTTTTTTTGTATGCAAGTGCATACTTAAATACATAAAATAAACGAAAAGAGGAGACTAAACTTGAAAAACCCTTAAGGGTCTAAGGTTATCTGGCTGCCCAACCCCCCCCAAGCTATGCCAGCAATAATCAGAGCAGGAAGGTGTGTGTGTTGTGCTACCTTCTGTCACACTTTCTGTGGGTCAGCTCATTGTACAACCCTCTGTAGACCCACAAAAGCCAAGAGAAAATCACTATGTGCAGTAGCACCAGGAGTATTATGTGTAGCAGGCTACAGTAATGTGGTTCGAGTCTGAATAGTGAGACTGATGGGGTCTCCTTCACATATGCTAGCCGACTGTTCACTAAGCCAGGGGCCCCGTGACTGAAAGCTTTGGCCAACAGTCTTTTTATTTATGCGAGAAACTACAAGAAGGCCTGTATTCTGTGATCTCTGTGAACGTTCTGGGTCACACGCTTTGGTCAGATGGGTTAGATAAACAGGAGTCGTACCCGCGTAGGAATTTTACATTCCTGTACTGAACAGGAAACCAGTGGAGAGACATCAGGATATCAGTAACACTGTCATACTGACTTCTTGTGAACTTTTTAAGGCTACATTTTGAAACTGCTGCAGTGGAGAAAGTGTGTGGTTGGTGCTCATCATGGCAGTGGTCTGGTTTGTTATATAAATGTATGTATTCATCTTTCTGTATCATCAAAGGCTAGAAAGCACTTTAGTTGTGTCTCTAAGGTAAGTAGTATGTCCTAGACAATAAGGCAACATGAGAATCGACAGTCAGGACTACATTGTAAAGTACACCATGGTCACTGTCTAATTCGGTGAAACTGAAACGCAAACTGTCAATTCAGGGGGTGGTATTACCACCCATCAGTACGACTCCTGTTTTATCGATGTTCAGAAACTGATGTTAGTCACTCACCATCTTGGTCCTTAAATGGCAGCTTCTGTTGGCAGTTGGGTAGCTACTATTCTCTCAATGATTTTTGAGAGGATGAAAACATTGGTCACAAGTTTGGAATTGTTAAGAATGTGAGAAAATAAATTTTGATTTTAAGGAATTGTCTTTCTACAGCCTGACGTCATAATAAACGTCTGTGAATCTACATAAGCCACCACAACTTCAAATTGACATGGATCCTTACCTGGGGTTGGGTATTTTGAGTATAGGTCTTGTTACTACAATGAGTCTAAGTAGTTCAGAGCGTTGGATCTAGTCAGCATGTAGTTTACTGGGTTTTCTGAATAAATTTTAAAATTCTAGTCCATTGACCACTTACTGAAAGTGTGTACTGTCTGTCAGGCTTTTATCAATGAATCAAATCTTAGCTGCCTAACAGACTAATAAAACTATGTGGGAGCTGTTTCCTACATTGTGAGTGCTGAGCCCCCCTCCCCATGCAATTTCTGCAGCCTGTGTAAAATACACCCTGAATAATGCATAAGCTGCAATACACACAGCTGCCATGGGTCAGGGGTAAAGTTACGGGTTTCAGTGGGGGGGCGGGGGGCTCGTATTGCAGGGTATGTTCATATAGGAGTTTGATCCATCTAGACAATGCCTACAGTTTTGACGAAGACTTAGCACCTGGGTAACCTTATCTGCATCTATATTTATATCTCTCAGCATTAATGTATATTTAGTTTTGCAGTGAGCCTCACGTTCGTGCCAAAAGTCACATGACCTTTTTTGTTTATTTCTGATTGCCATGGCGACCATTTGGCTATGTTGACCAGTGGCCTGTTTGCTGTGTCCTGCAAGCTTGTGGTCCAGCCTGACATGGAGGCAATGGAGCTGGTCTGGTGTGCTCTGTGATCACAGCTTTCAGAATAGAGTACTTGTTGGCTTTTGGTCCACCTACCCTCCCCACCAATGGCCTAAAATGGGCGGTGGGGGGTTGGGAGATGCTGCTAAAAACAAACACAAATGTTAAATCAGTCAGTCTAACACCCCCCCCAGCCTGCCCCCCCCCAGCCTGTCAACAAGCTGCATGTTTCCAAAAAATTAGTGGCCATCGAAATTATACACCAGGGCACAAGGGCATATAGTCACTGTGTCCCACCCCCTTTGAGGAGATGAGGGTGGCACAACAGTCATCAGGGACAGGGTACATGAGCGCCAAGCAGGGGGGCAACATCTCAGGACACTTCATCCTGGATGGCATATGTAGGGACCCCCCCCACCCCTATCACTTTGGGGGGTTGGTAATCAGTATGCCCTTGAAGTTAATGAGGTTAATAGCTGACTGGATGACAGACACATAGTCAGCCATCACACGCATTCATGTGAAATCCCAAAGTTCATTAGAAAGCGTTTATCAATGGAATGAGGTAGATGAGGAACTTGATGAAGAAGTAATGTGTGCTTACTCCCAAGCAGAAAGCTTCAGAGGGGAGGGGCTGCTTGATGTCATGTCCTGAATGGGTGGTTAGAGATCTCACTTTCGCTTCCCTGGTGACTCCTGGGTAGGCAGATATTCATGGAGGGTGAGGATTCGGACCCTGTAATCTGAGTTGCTGCTATGTGCAAGATTTAGTGAACAAATTTACATTTGGGGTGCCAGACATCCCACGAATCACCTGCCCTTCTTGTTATGTTAAATAGAGCGCCTCAATCTTTTTTCCCTTCATCACCCCTAAACCTTATTTGTGCTGAGCTCTGGAACAAAAAAAGCCTGCCATGTGTCCACCAGGTGGCCCCAAGAATACGGTGCCAAATGCTCAACAAGAATAGCAGGATATCAGATGTGAGCCTTCCGGCCGGCAGCTCTGTCTGGGTTGTCTGCCGCCTTGTGCCCTGTGCTGCCCTGTGTTGACCCTGAGTTCTTTTCTTAAACATGCCTAGAGTACGTCCTCAGCAGCTGTGGCCCTTGCTATAAGAGAGTCGCATTGATAAGATGTCAACATGGCCGCACACGTCTGGTTTGTCTGTGGAGTGGCATCGGTGCGCTGATTCGCCAGTTGCCTCGGTCACGTCCTCTGACCCCGTCAGCTGGGCTGTGGGGTCCTGTGAAAATGAGAGGCTGGACCTGCACTTTGAGTTTAATCACTGCACTCCTGCGCCCGTGTAAGGTGCTAGAGGGAGGCAGTGCTGGCTTGCCGAACCAGGCGCGTTCTTGTCTGCGTTATATCCCAGCAACACAGCAGCCACTTCCTGTCCTCCAGGCGGCCTGACACTGCAGCCTCTGGCCACATAGCTCCTACCCTGTGTCGTCATGGATACACACGTCTCCTGATCGTGACACGTGTATGTGGTGCATTGTGGGAAACGGGTCTGGCCAGGCACGTTGTGTAAGACACCTTTACTGTCATTGTACAAACATACAATGAGATTCTACGTGGCAGCACTCCTGTAGAAAGGCAACAATCTGGGAGGGAAGATGAGTATTCAATAGACTTGGGGCAGTGGCAGGATGTGATAATCGGGTTTAAGGCTCCTAGCGAGGGCTCTGAATGTAGTTGGGACAAGTTCATTGTTTGGCTTCCTGTGAATTCTGTTTAGCAGCAGACTCCCCTCCCTGTTTGCTTCCGGAAACCTCTGCAGCAGGTGAGTAGCACTGCACCTCAATCAAGGTGTGTCAGAGGAGGCTGATTCAGTAGGTAAAGGAATGAGAGATGACTCATCGCCCCCCTCCCTCCCTCCCCCCCCGGTCACATGATCTCCCTTATACTCCCACCTCACTCTGACTCATTCCTCATTCAGCTCCTCCAGGCGTCTCTCACTTTCTGCCAGTCTGAAACACACACACGAGTAGTAGAGTAGTACTAGGCAGACGTCATTGTCTCATTATCATAAAAACCCAGAAAATTCCGCTCCGGTCCAGTGATGCGTGACGAGTCCGAGCCTTGGGCTGCTGCTGATCCTCAAACCTCTATTACATGATCGTGGAGCCTGGATCTCTCCCATGAAGAACCCCAGCTGTGCCATGGCTCCCATTCACGAGTGCCTATTTACTATGTGTCTGTTACGCTCCTTTAACTGCTGCAACTGTATTCCTCTGGCTTCCATACTGAGGTCACGGCAAGCGTACATGACAGCCAGTCAGATTTGCCGGTTGGGTCACATGCCTGACCTCAGCACAACACCTGGTGCTCCGGCTGCTTCACATTCTGCATGCGGAGGTGTGGTATAGGGCCCCTCCTGCCGCAAACTCCATCAAAACATGCAGAGCTCTCCATAGGCTAATATAAATACTCTTTTCTGTGCTAATAGGTCAATTTAGCATCATCCTTGATGCCCATTGGCTGGTCTGTGTCCAATGTGATTCCGCACATATCACTCAAAAGTCTTGCATTGTAACCAAGGTTGCTTTGAGTTAGAAGCTTTCACTTTATATGGGCCTGAGTGATCCTGGTCCAGTAGATCTAAAAATATGGCAAGTGTGATGTATAGAATTGTTTCTGAAACCAAATGTCCTCTGTAATGCTTGAATACAAACTGCACATAATCCCTTGTGTATTCTGTGATGACACATTCAGTGAGCCTTTGGATTGTAGAATTAGATTCTCTATAACTGATATTGACTGTAAACTCAAGTAACCTCTTAATACTGATAAGAATAAGCAAGATATAAAAGCGCCCACGTTGGATTGGGCGGCAAACGTCACCCTATCCCACAGGTGACTGCAATGTAGCTGTGCCATGGAAGCTCACTGGGCAGCATTCCTGGAAATGTGTGGGATGGATGGCTCGCCTGATGGATATAACTATGTAATGCTTTCAAATAATTATCAAATGGAATTCAGGTCATCAGTAAAATGAAATAAAGGAAGGCTGCTTAATCCCTAAGGAATCGGCTCAATGACACCCCTTAGTGGTGAGATTGTATACAGTAGCCATGGTAATTCTCACACTTGCCAATAGATGGTGCATTTTGGTAAACAAAAAGTTGACAAACACATTTTTAAAATATTGCGCAAAACAATAGCTTATTTTTTTAAAAAAAAGAGACACAGATCTTTTTGTCAGATTTATTTAGATTTTACATTTTATAATATATATCAAGAATTGTGCTTTGTTTCATTATTTGAGCTTCATAAACAATGTGAAGTGCTTCTGTCATTTCTGGTGAAAATAACACACAAGCTTCCTGTGTTTAGCTGGGTTGTCTGGGTTCGTCTAGGTGTCACGTGACAATATCGCCTTTCAGCAGCCACACATGGTGAGAGTACATCTTGATGTCTGGTTGTAAAACCACACCTCCAAGAACAGTATTTCCAGGAATCCCCCTTGTTATTGCCCAAGGGATTCCTGGGAAAACTGGACCCCGGGGGTAAGGAAGTGAATGACTGGTTCTCCATAGTAAGGATCCAGTAGGAAGAAAAGAAATAATGATCAATTATTTACACTTGTAGCATAGTTACATAACTGGAAATATTTTCTCCTGAAGGAGGGCCCCCCCTCTGTTGCATGTGGTAGAGGTGTTGACCCTCCGCAGCTGAATTGGCCTCCTGGTCTCTCTGGCTCTGCGGGGTCAGTGGAAGCTGTGTCCCCTCTCCTGAGCTACAGTGCTTCATCTCAGACTCCCAACTGACCAGAGATGCAGCACTGCACCTTGGGCCTGGGGACTGAACATCCTTTTTTTTTTTGACCAGCAGAGGGCAGCACTTTACCCCACGCCTGGGCAACCATCCTGTGAACCAGCAGAGGGCAGCATTGTCATTCCAAATGGCGTCAGAATTGTAACATCACACATAAAGCCTAAAGAAAAAACAAGCCATTTATTAGAAAAGGGGCTGCCCTGAGGGGCAAGAACGATGCAGTACAATGACGTGTCATACAGGAAGTGACATTGACCCGAGACCTGCTTGTATCCTCATATTTTCTCCCTGGACTTTCAGTCCCTGAAGCTCTCTGCATCGTTTGGTTTTCCCACACTCCCATCCCCCTGCTGAGCCCAGATCCTTTCCTGGCCGTTTTAAGATTGCCCTCATGTTCCCCTTTCAGCCCTGAGCCCCAAAAGTCCACCGAGGGCGCTTTTAAACCCACACGCTGCCCCGGGACCAGCCTCAACACCTGCGAGCTGCTGGAGGCCCGCCAGCCGGACAGATGGACCAGCATGTCCATTTGTGTGGCCAGCAGTAGTCACACAGACATGTATTTTGGTAACTCCAAGCTTGAAAAGGGTAAAGACTTGTGTACACATTACCCAGTCCACCATAAACAATGAAAAGACTGAACCAGCCCGCTGGAAAAAAGGTCTCCTTGAAGTCGCCCTGAGGAGAAACATCTCTGATGTCTGGATGAAGGCCCCAGACGAAAGCTGGGAGATCAGCACCACTGCTGTGTTCCTGTAGTGAAGCAGTATGGCATCTCTGTTGTCATTCTCTACCGTTGACAGCAAGAGGCAGATAAACAAATCAGAGTGAAGGCCACAGTCCTGCTTAATCCTGCCATTTTACTAGATATGATGTTTCTGGAGGACGTTTATATATGTTCTCTGATCAGGCTCTGGTCTCCACCTTCTGCTGGCCCAAGTATTCACATGCTGGTGGCTCCGATCTGCTCTGGCTGCTTCCTTCAGACTGCGAGGAAGAGGAGCAGCCAGCCCCTTGCAGCATTGACCAGCTCTGGGTTATTCCAGTATGTATGCATGTAACACAGAGAACAATGATTCCCAGTATTGCATTTATTCCCACTTCGTATTCTGGTTGATCGTTCTAAATTCATAGGAACAGTGGATGAGCAGCCAGAACAGTATTAGGAACTGGCAAGTCAGGAACTGTGTGAGACCACTGACACCAGATGCAGTGCATTCTCCAGCCCCCAAGTTTGGTGACCGTGCCCCCTTAAGGTGTATTCTGTTTTGTCTTGCACAGAATTTGAACCAGCAACCTTCTGATGACAGGCACAGTGTCCTTGGTGCTTTGGTGTGAAAAGGCCTCCCATTGATCAGCCTGGTAGGGAGATGAACGCATGGAGCCGGCAGATGGGGGTGGGCTCTGCCCCAGGCCTGAGACTCCGGATTAATCTAGGACCAATCAGAATCTTTACTGCCACATGACCAAGGCCGGTAGAAATTTGTGCTGGCCGCTGTCGGAGACACCCTGACAGAAGAAAACTAAAGATTAGGGCTTACGTTGATGGAGTAAGTATAAGGCTCATGATAGACCACAGAACATGCAATGTATGTGATAAATCGCCCTACATGCTTGTCTTCAGCTATCTCGATTAAACACAGCTCAGTGATGCCGGGCTGGCCCCCAGCGAAAGGCCCCCCCACAGGCGCGTAAGCACCATCAGCCAGCCGGGCTACAGACTTCTGCAGTTTCATTCGAGGAGAATTTAATTTATCCTCGCGAACTGGGACAAACCAAAAAAAAAGGCACAGAGAAAGAAACAAGTGAATTCCTCTGCTGTCCTGGGCCGGCTCCAGGAGGGAGAAGCTTTAGGGTCACTCACATCCCTCTCCTGGAATTTGCGTCAGTCCATATAAGGAATTTTTAAGGGATTTTATTTTGGGATAATGGAAAATGTAGCCGGGCTCTCGATAAACACTCAAGCTCATGGTTCTTAACAGGCCATGATGGTGGAAACAGATAGTTTGTCACACTCTGCCCCCCACCCCCCTCCTCTCCCTGT
>JABFDZ020000002.1:28024537-28040189 GCA_019775955.2 Pollimyrus isidori
CCCAGGCGGAGACTTGAACCCGGGTCCCAGAGGTGTGAGGCAACAGTGCTAACCACTGCACCACCATGCCGCCCCTAAAACAAAATTTGCGTTTAAAAATCCAGGTTTAATCCTAGTTTAACCCTGGTTCTGCTGGGAGAGGCTACACTGCGAGATAGGTGCTGCTTTCAGGTTCAAAGTTTCTAAGACAGCAGAACACAAGAACAGCGTGAAGCAGGAGTCACTGGGAACGACCAGACTGAAGACCCATAAAGCAAGGAAGAAGCCTCATCAATGAGAAGCAGGGAAGAACCAGGCTGGAGCTTGCAAAAAATGGATTTTATACACAGACGGACACCCATAAATTGAGAAATGAGAAAAAAGGATATTTTGCTGTGGTTCCTCAAAATTTTCTTATGCATGTTAAACATATGCTTTTTTATTTGTTTTTCCAAGCCCCAATAGTTTTTGACCAGCACATACCCACTTCGAGTTGCAATGGTCCAAAGCTTAACTGAACAGAATTATGACTGTTGGAGGCTGTACATACACAGTACTGGCCACCGAAGGGACCCATTGGAAACCCTCTCATCACACACACACTAAGACCACAGCATGGCTTTCTTACACCTGACTAGGTTAGACTAACATTGCACCAGGAGACTCTTGTCCAGGAAATCCATAGCATGGCGAATCCCCCAGACACACACCAGCATCTTAGTGAATCGTATCGATTTTATTACTGTACACTGCAAACGAGCCACTGGATGTCAAGGATGTGTTCAGTTTTTTTCCGTATTTGTGCTTAATTTGCATGGTTTCTTATTAATCATAATAATAGTAGGCCTGTAGATCGAATAGAATGATCACTTGCAATCAGAGACGACAGGAATAAAAAGGTTTTTATTAAAAAAATATTTCATGTGCAATGCTGAGAGACAAACAGTGTGTTTCTTGGTGGGATTGTGCTACAAGCCATTAGTAACATTACATCAAGAACCACTGAGAGGCTTTTATGCCCGTGACAGACTTCTGAACATAAACAGACCGCTGGTAAGAAGTTCTGAGCATGAACACGACATACAGCCACTGTCAAACACAATAAATAACCTTTAACGGCATAAAACGGTCCATTTTTTCACATCTTATTCACCGCTCGCCGTTTTTACAGCTGTAACATCAGACTTTGGTCCAGAAAAGTCGTTTCTAAACAAAATGACAGACAACACTGTCGTATCCAAGGCCATAGCTTTGGGTTGAGTATTAGGGGGGGTTTGAGGTCTCCACCCATTTAAGGGGATCCAGGGGGTTGTATTGGTTGGTTTTGGTTACAACCCCCCACTCCTCTATAATTTACACCCATGGTCGTATCTGTTTCCTATCTCTGAAAAAACAAAGACAACAGAATAGACTGATAACTAATAACAGCAGATATAAAAATACAATGTGTCCCAAAATTTTAAATAAAATACAAATCTAATAAGAAATGCATATCATAGCTTTATATACTTTTAACGTGTGAGAAAATGGCACTTCAGTCACAGAATATGCAATTTGGTAATACTGCATTTATGAAACACAACTGGGTACATCTGGGAACTTCTGGGAGTTAGAATGAAAGCCTCTGGCCTGCTTCCCCGTTCATCTGCTTAGATTCTCTGACATGAGGCGGCACCCTCCAGCACCCCAGCAGGAACAGGTGAAGAGACCAATCACAGTCACAGCTTCCAAATTGCAAAACACTTACATGGCATTTTATGCACGAACCTGCTTTGGACACACAAACCGCTTTTAGTAATAAGAACAATTAATAATTCTGCATTAAGGGCACCATTTCTCTGTGAGGTGCAAACAAACTTAATGTTTCATTCACCTCCTGGGTCGGTGCGGTTCTGGGGAAAAAAATAACACGTCACAATCAAACGTGAGAATGTATCCCAGCCCTGAGACAACTTAAAAATTTCTGTTTGGGTTCGTCAACACGGGAAACAGCCTCACCCACAACTGACCTCTCAGGATGTGACCCTTTAGGTGTCTGTCCAGATCCTGATCAGGCTTGCAGGATCGGACAGGCTGTCCTGAGCTCCGCCCATCATGAGGTCAGGGGTCAGAGGGACAGCAGAGGTGTGAGGGTGGGGCCGAGGGGTGGACGGGGTTAACACTGGTAGTGGAAATGCTGGTGCACCTTGCCATCTGTGTGGGCGTGGGAATGCGTGTGTGTGTGCATGTGGGTGTGCATGTCAGTGTACACTCTGGAGTAGACCTTGGGGGCTCCCCCTGGCATGGTGGTCCCCACACCCAACAGTCTCTGGTTTGGGTAGTCTGGGGTCGTGCAGCCCACGGGTTCCTTGTCCCGGTGAACAGGGGCGGGGCCACGCTGTGGCACGTTGCTGTGGTGACGGCGGGTGTGGCACAGCCAGAGTACGATGGTGCCCACCATGAGGAGGGCGGTCGCGGGGATGCCAATGATGAGTGGCCAGGGTAGCCCAGAGCTCAGGTGTGGGGGGGTCACCGTATTCTCCACCTGGGGGTCTGAGCCGGGAGACATGAGGTCTTCAGAAAGCAGGCAGATCCACACCTGCCCATAAAAATGCTGTCTTAGCTAATCTTATGAATAAAGCTATCCATGAATGATTAACTTTCAGATTTATCAGTGAAGACACCCTCTTATAATGGGTGTAACTTCAGAATGTGCTGGGGCCTACTAGAGGCCCACCTTTCCTACACTTACCTGGCCGCACGGTTAAATAGGCACTGCGGAAGCTGTAGCCCATGGTGTTGGCACCCAGGCAGATGTACATTCCAGCGTCCTCGTCACGCGCTTTGACGATGGCCAATTTGTTGAGGTAGGACCCGTCGGGCCGAGACCACACCTCCCCCATGGGCAGAACCATGAAGTGCTGCCCCCCAACCTCCAGCGTGGAGTTGTGGCGCCCCTCTATGCCCGGGTCCACCCTCTTGAGCCACTGGATGACAGGCTTGACATCGCTGTGCACTTTGCATTGGAAGGAGGCAGTCCCCCCATAGTCCACCGTGGTGTTGACCGGGTGGGTGCCTGTCAACATGGGCTTGGAATTGGTACGTTCTGGAGAGGGGGGTGGGCAGTCAGTAAATTGTCCAATGACAGCAAAGCAATGACTGCTGCCTAGTAGAGGGAAATCACGGCAAGCTCACCAATGACGTCTACTTTATACGTGGCATTGATGCTCCCGGCTGCGTTGCAGACATGGCAGGTGTACTTAGCGCTGTCCTGTGGTTGCAGGTTCTTCAACGTGAGGGTCCACTGCGGCCGGCGGCCTGGACGGGGTCCTGCTAGCTGGGTATGGTCCTTCCACCACGTTATGATGGGCTCCGGATTCCCAGTGGCCAGGCATTTGAGTCGTACTGAGGAGCCCACTGGCTGCTCCAGGACCCGCCGGCGCATCTTGGTGGGCAGGCTGAAGCGTGGTTTCACTGCTGAGGGGGATGAGGAGGCCTGGCTTAGAGAGCGGCATCACTAACTGTGCTAGCCACCTTTGAGCAACATAGCTGTGTCTCATGTCCACAGCAAAAGAACGTGCCTCTGGTTCATGTTACGCTTCCGGAGGGTTGTGTGCCTGTAGCTAGGGGTTTGTTGTCTAAACCACACCCAATCTGTGTTTGTAAAGTTTAATACATCCTCACCAGGCATAGTATCGTTTGTGGTAAAGAAACTGGTCAGTTCAGGCAAATTTCCTGTTCGAGAAGTCCTAACGTTGATTTTCTTTCTTTTTGTGGGATATGACCAATGTTGTATGTAACCTTATCATTAGTTAGTGAGTCGAGTCAGAAGATGGTCGCTAACTAGCGGGTTAGCAGAACATGCTGCTTCAAGATCTTCTAAACAGGGAATGTGTCTATTTAAATAGTGTAGTCACTATAGTGTAGTCACTATTTGTGGCCAATAAGGGATCCCATACAAATGTGTGGTTTGAGCAGTCAGGCTGGAGGGCCTCACCCAGGGGTTGCTGTGTGGGGGCCGGCTGCGGGAGCTCGATGCTGGGCTCCAATGGGCTGGCCTGGGCGTCGGCAGAGTCGCCTGAAAGATAAAGCAAGAGGCAGAATGATATTGTGGGTGGTGGAGGGGGGTAGAACGCATCAAGGCAACACGGGCCCCAGAGCAGCAGGGAGGACACAGATCACACAGATGTCCCAAACGGGAGGCCCAGCAGGGCCCCAGCCAAGGCCCGATGAGAGCTGCCCCCCACAAACCGAGACGTTGAAATGTTCCTCGCAGGCGGCTGACTGTATCAATCCCCTCCCCCTGGTCATCATTTATAGTCTCAGAGTCATCCCTACGTAAGAATTATTTGGTATAACAACAAATGAGTGTGGGTTTAAGATATCTTGCATAACAAGAAGGAAAACAACAGTTACGTTTGTTATCTAGGCCTGCGGCATCCCGAGTGGCTCGCCTACTGACGAACTCCAGCACTGTTTCATGTGAGGAGGCCTGGCTCACGCACACCCTGTCCATTATTTACTTTTTCTCTCTCCTTGCTAACATGCAGTCTGAAAAGAAACCCGTTAGAAAAGTCCTAAAGTTATTTGTTTATTCATAATTTATTCCCCGACTAGTTCTAATAGTTTATGGGGTAGCCAAATAGTGTGGTATGATGAGAAGCCTTGTGGGAGCACAATTAACCCTTTTAGTTTTGGGTCAACGAACCCTGTTGTGGCTGCTGTTATCCCAAACTAATAGGGGGTTAATTGTGTTTCCAAAAAGCCTCTCATTATATAAAAATGTATCTGTCTTGAAAACCTACTATTACACATTGGGATTTTTACAAGCTGTTCCGCAGGGAAGGCGATAAGTAGGTGTGTGTCTTAAAGTCCAGTGCAGTTTATTTGTGGTCCTTTGGGACCTGGCAGGGGAGGGGGGGTGGGGGTGGGCATGGCAGGGGCATGCAGGCGTGTGACGGCACAAAGCCCGGTGTGTCTTTACCTCCTGGGGTAAAGTTTTACGGCTGTGTGGGAACTGCAAGCAGCCAACGGTTGTATTATTTTTATAGGGCTTGCTAGGGGCCGGACAAACAGACCTGATATTGTTGCTCCTCTCGAGTTTCCGCGCTGTTTAAAACAAGGCCCATGTTGACATAACCCTGAGCAGGACGCCAATTAGGCGCCTGTAACGCAAAGGGTGCCGTGCTTGGGCTGCAGGGCTGTGTGTTGAACCCCCCCCCCCAGAGACGGGCTTGTGTGAGGCTTTTCCTGAATCAACAGCCCCTGTGTTCGGCGTCGGGGAGAATCGGGGCTTTGGTGTGTGCTTTAAAAAGGCTGGTCTGTTTAGGCACGCCGCCTACCTCTGATCTGACCTCACGTCATGTAACTGAAGGTTAAAATATTCCAAGTGAAATATATTAAAAAGTTCATTTTATCACGGTGAATGCGATCAGGTACAGAAATCCAAAATCCCACGATATGTATGGGTTAGAAGAATCTTCGATCCTTAACATACGTTTTCCGTGTCTTTCCTTGATGTTTTATGAAATTTAGGTTTCCTCAGAAGTCCCGGCTCCTCGTCCAAGCCTCAGAGACGCACCTCTGTGGGCAGTACACCACCACACACGCCCATCTTTGTGTCCTCAGGCTGACATTATACTGCCAAGGGGGCGATGTCTACTGCCATAGTGACCCTTTTGGATTCTCCAAACCGGATGTACTCTGAAGCTACCGTTTCTGTTGCGCGTCTCTGTCACGTGGCCATCCGTGGCCGACAGGGAGAGGCAGAGATTCGGAGACTGGATGCTAGCATGAAGGCGGGGGCTCTCGATGCCCCTGCTGTGGTGGGCCCCTCCCTGCCTGTTTTTCCGCTGCGAACCTGCTGGCACCAGGGAATAGGGGGCCGTATACGGTCAGTAAGGGCTTTGCTATGGTGCTGATGTCATCTTAGCCTGCTGACCGGCACGTGCAATGGAAGTCATGATCATGGTGCTCGCTGCCACTAGGGGGCGCGTCAAATACATGGCTGAACTATAAAAACACGCAACCACCAGACTGTAAAAAAAACAAGAAACTCTGGTGGCAGATCACGCTGGTCTGTTACTAGGTCAGAGGTGAAAACACGTAAAAACCAGCAGTGTACACTCATCCCCCACACCTCCAGTACAGCCTGAGGGAGGAGGGTAAGAACAGCTGTGTGGATGACTAAAGAGGTTCTTCACACTCTCTCACACACACACTACTGTGAGGTGCTCAGACCCAAAGACCCAAACCAAAACGGGGGCAAACACAAGGTCACGCGCTTCGGGGAAGGTGCGGTGCGATGCGCGACACGGCGTGACCTACTGAGAGACATACGCGGGAGTGAGAGAGTCGGTGCAGGGGCCCTGTGCTGCAGAGGGGTTCACACCTGCGAGCAGGAGAAAGTGACTAATGGTTGGTTGTGCAGCGCAGAGGACGCGTCTGGCTTCCTGCTCCATCTGGTGATGCTAATTGTGACCCAGGACACCGCAAAGTTGTGCAACCGCTCCTTGTTTAATGAGCGAGATCCGTTCTGACGACCGGGTCGTTAAGGGAAACGATCGCTTAGTGAAAATCACAGTAGCCCAGGCATGACCGTGACTGTGCTTATGACTTCAGCTCAGCCTTCCACGCTCGACTTCTTCTGCTCTGCATGAAGTGGATCATTTCCTGGTGTTTGTGCACACCCTCCTTCCATAAGGCTGGGTCCCTTGATGCACAGCAGGCCAGTTGCAGTGTGTATGAGAACGTAGAATCTATGGCTGAGATGCAGCCCACCTGATAAGCGTAACCTTTCTGCTCTACCCGGTAGTAGTATACAGTGGTACCTCGGTTCTTGAACTCATTAGAAGTCAAATTTCTCAAAAGCCGAACAAACCAGTTTGACCTAGTACTCGATCTGAATTTCATAAGTCGAACCGTGAACACTGACCCAGTATAAACTGTATGCATCGTACTGCAATGCAATTCTTACTTGAATGCCTTCTTCACAGACTGGACAATTAACCAAATAAAGCAGCACAACATTAAAGTAATTAAATACACCAGTAACTTACATGTACTATTAGAGCATTTATGTCATTTATTTAAACTTTATTTTACCAGGTAAATTAACTGAAAAACAGTTCTCACTGCTTTACGTGATATTCGGGAGAAATAACAGGTTACGCATTGGAACATGCGTGTAACTAAATTCTTCAGCCAATAACGGCAAAGGTGTGTCGTCCAGTTTGTGCTACCGGGTTTGAGGTCGCAATGCATCTAACCGTAATATATTGAGTCAGGATCAGAATGCATTACTTTAAGCCAGCGCTGTAAGCAAGTTGAACGCACCCAATGACCGGACTGGGGAAACAAACTGAAACACCGACTTAATACAGAGGACTAATGACAACAACCAGAAACAGCCGATGCTTAGAAAATAAATTAATCCATATTTTGTTTTTATTATTTTGATGTGAGGGGGCAACAGGGGTAGCCATGTATTTACTAGGGGAAGCCATGGCCACCCCTTGGATCTGCCCCAGCTTGCTGGAAAAGGCACTATATGAAAGTGACACGAAACAGGAGGCTACGTAGCAGCTTTCTCAGTGGCCGGCCGATGCCGTGGAATGAAGAGGGTGACCCCCCGTCTGGAAAGGGGCGGGGCCCCGAAGTGGCCGGCCTGCCGAGGGCTATTTTGGGCACACATCTCCAGTGCCTGGTGCCAGGCGAGGCTGGGGGGTAAATTAGAGAGCTGTAGCACACATGCAGCATGGGAGACGCAGCGGCCCATGGGAGGTGGTGGGTAATTAGAAGGTTCTCCTATCTTTTATAGGACCATTAGTGGTTTCTCTAACAGCCATGTGGCAAGCAGGAGGAAATCGACCAACCTTTTCTTCTTCCTCCTCCTCCTCCTCCTCCTCCTCACTTATTCACTTATTTAGCTCCTCTCATTCTGTGCTAGGAGGTGGACTGTTTGAATTCCTCCCATTTAATTAAAAGTCATTGGTGCATTTTTTGGGAGGGGGACCTCCCATGGGGGGGGTCACAGGAGGGACAACCCTTCTCTGTCATTAAAAGGACTCACGTTTGCCCCCCCCGGCTCCTGAAGGCCTGACGTTAATAGCAGCAGCGACGCTAAATGTAGTCCCGCCTACGTGAACAAGAGAGACCAAAAATAACGCTGGGCGATCTGCAGCCGGCCCGTCCTGCAGCGCCACCCTGCCACCAGCCTCCCACGTTAACACGCTGCCCCGGCACCATCACCGAGGCTCTCGGGTTCCTCCTGATTGTTTTCGGGTTCCCGGGTTTGCCTACCGCTTCGCTCGGCACGCGATGGCGGGGCTGTGCTACGTTCGGGAATGGTTTCAATTTCATCAAAACATCCTTTCATCCCCTCCTGCCTTTTACCAAGTCTCGCAAGCATGAATTAATTTGTGCCCATATGTGCTTTCCGCTTTGAACTCGCCCCACAGTAACACAAAGGAAAGGCGGATATTGTGAGGAATCTGGGTCCGACACTGAGCTCTGTGTCAGTCTGTCCGTTATCAGAATTAGTCATGAAGTGACCTTCCTGCAGGGAAAGGGGCCGATGGAGCTGAGGACGGCTTGGGGTGGGGTGTGTGCTGCCCCATGGCGCCCAGGATCCTCATAGTCCGGAAGGCAAACAGCTAGAAGGGCGCGAGGTGGGAGGGGCCCAGGAAAAAGCATCTCACTTCAGGAAAATCCAGATATTCCCCCTTCTCTCGGCCGAAGGAAAAGTAATCCAGTGAGTGGTTCACCCCAAACGTTTGGATAACACTGCTGGAAGCTGAGTCATTGCATTTCCAAGCGGGCAGAAGAGGGAGGTTGAGGGGATATGACCACAGTGACCTATTCATCAATTTTATCGCTGAAACACGGGACAAATACCACCCCCCCCCCACACACACCTCAACCACCGCATGTGTGGTACGGACTAGAATGGACATGTTATGCTGAAACCTTCATCTTACCCTGGGCTAAAATTGGCTCCCCCAAAGTAATTTTGTTATAGTTAGCTTCAGGTGAGGGGGGTGCTGGCTGGGATACAGGACAGTACACACGCTCCCCCCCCTGCCACCATAAGACGAACAGAGCACAGGCCCACCTCTGGACCAGCCATGTGAACTCTGGGGTGTTGTCCTGTGGAGAATCACAGTAGCTACTTCGGCTTTACACTGCTGGGGTCCAGCCAGAGGCTGTAGCCCCTGCCCCCTGCATCCTGCGAGCCAGCCAGGCTGCTGCTGGAGCAGCTGAAGGGCAAGATTCTGAAGACCTCCAGGTCTCTCAGAAGGAGAGTCACACCCTAAACTAAGGCACCTAGCTTGACCCAATTCAGTATGGCAGTGGTTTTATCGCAGGTCACCTTGGATCAGTTTGCCATGGATCAGTGTGTCGCGAGGCAGTCTTGGAGCGTTTAACTCCTTTGTGTGAATCCACACAGTCAGCTGTGGATATAGAGTTACCCAGCTAGTACAGAAATCCACGGTGGTCACTTCTAAGCTTGTGCTGCTCTCCGGGTCAGCTGACTTGTACGCCACCTAGCTGAAAATCATCTGGCATCAAAGACATGGTGTTTGTCACCTTATCCACCATTTTGCCCTAATTTGTTGTGAAGTGATTGATCAGTCAGTGACTAATGAAGTCATGTGTGACAGAGGGAAAAGCGGGACCCTGAACGTGGACAGGCGGGCAGTGAGGTGTACCCTTTGTTCCTTGTTTCGGTATGGGCTGGCAGCTCCGCTAAGACGTTAGACCTGCCCAAGCTTGCCCCCTAAGAAGCGTGTGACCTGAGAACAGCCGACACTGATGAATCTCCCTGAAGTCAGCCGGGTGTCTCCCCCCGGTGGATCTGCCTACGGTTAACTGCATAACGTTTACGTGATATTCAGAGCTAATGCTCAGGGTTCAAGAAGACCGGGGAGAAAGCAGACAGGAGAAACCGCCTCTCGTTTCACTGAATGGCAGCTGTTTGGTTTGTATGAAAGCTAATGTTCAGAAATGAATCTACTTAAAATAAATAGAAACTTAAAAATAATGTCAGTTCGAAATGGCTGCATTCTTTCCTAGCTAAATGGTTATGCGCTGCTAATATAATCATATCCTTGTGACGTAGCTGTGGGGGATGTGTTTCAAAAATAAACACAATGAGCAGAGGGAAGGAAAGCCTGGACAACCAGCCTTAGGACTACCCCTCTGGACTAGGCTATTGATTCTCCACACCCGGCTTTGGGTTCTCTACACTCTTCTTCCATTCTTGAGCAGGTTTTGGATTCCCCAAACCTTTCTGCCATGTTTAAGCAAGCACACTGTTCCCCAAACCATTCTTCCAGACTAGACCAAACTTTGGATTCCCCACACCCTTCTTTTGTACTCGAGTAGGCATTGGGTTCCCCAAACCATTCTTCTGTACTAGAGCAGGGTTCCCCACACCACTATTCTATACTCAAGCAGACATAGGGTTCTTTATACCTTTCTTCCATACTCAAGAAGACTTTGGGTTCTTTATACCCTTCTTCCATACTCAAGAAGACTTTGGGTTCTTTATACCCTTCTTCCATACTCAAGAAAACTTTGGGTTCCCCACACCACTATACTACACTCACGCAGACGTAGGGTTCTTTATAACCTTCTTCCATACTCTGACAGTCATGGCATAGACTTTCTACATAGCAACATCACCAGCATAAAGGATAGCGCTGCTCGGCCACATCAAGCAGATGGTTCGCTGCTTAACCCGCATTTTCAGGCACACTTAACACATTCATCAACTTCGAGGTTCCCAATATGTCTGGAGGGAGTGTAGGGGAAATGCAGAAAAGCATGGTGTTGGGTTACATGTGCGGTAAACAAGTGCTGCTCCTCCACGGTACACACATTGTGTGACAGACACTCAGGTGAAAAGGGCCCTTTGTTCTCGGCACTCAAAGTGAAATCTGAGTAACAAGCTCTACCTCTTTTATAAGGCAAACTAGCCGTAAATTCTCATTTACACAATGCACACTTGTACATACTTATTTTGTGTCCTGTAAATGAAACCATATTCGCTGAATAGTGTTGAAGCTGCCAGCTCTGCCAGTCAAGTCAAACATGATCCAGCAGAATGCCAACCCGGAGGCTGAGCCCTTATCCGCTTTACAGACTTTCTGATAGTACCAGGAGGCACTTGCAATGCAACATAACGCACCTTCGAGGAGAGAGGTGCGCACTCACCGACTATGACCAGGGTGTAGTTGAGTGCCAGGCTGCCAAAGCCGTTGGTGGCACGGCACACGTACATGCCCGCGTCGCTGGCCTCTATCTCACTGATCTTCAGGCTCCGTTTCAGGACGCGATAGCGGCCCCAACCCTGGTTCACATTGCGACCATCCTTCACCCAGAGTACCAGGGGTGGGGGGTCTCCTTCCACAGGGCAGGGCAGGCGCACGGTGTGTCCCAACCGGACGACATGCTTCTCTTCCACCGGCCGGCTGATCCGAGGTGGGCCTGGAATACAACGAACATAAAAACCCTTTACCCCACCTAATGACAGGCACAGCAATGACACTGTAATAGTTGCATAAAAATATATAACGCAACATAAATTTCTTACACCAAAATCACATTGAGATATTTGGACATTTTCAAATACCAATGCCCAATACATTGTCCTAGTTTATTACACAAAATACTTAATTTCATATTGTAGCATCCTGATCTTGTTGTATCTGTTCTTTTCATTTGTTAATGCATCCCAGCATTACTCCTTCTATTTATTTTATTGTTGTTTTCTAAGTATGGCACTTTTTTTCAAGATGCTGGTTAAATTGTCTTTCAGAGGCAGGTTATTTACATAATCAATTTTACAAAGAACACGTCTGCAAGTCCCACCCCAAAGTAACGTGTACCAAAAACATACCCAAAACATATGGTTTGATACTTTAGGTATTGGAACTTTGGTACTTGAACTCGACCGGAAGACAATGGAAAAGAGAAAGTACTGAAAGTACCATACCAAAAGTTCAGGAAACCTCCTGCTGGGGGGGCGGGGGGGGGGGGTCACAAAAGGGAAAAAGGGATAACCCGTCTCTGTCACAAAAAGGGCTCATGTTTAGTAAGGGACACCCTTAGTGTCAAGTATTTACTCAGTTTATAACAGGTCTTTAAGTCAGCACTGGTTTAATGAGAGTAACAGGCTCTTATTTCAGCACTGACATAGTTATAGTCAATAACAGGTCTTTAATTCAGCAATGAAATAGTAATAGTTAATAGCAGGTCTTTAATTCAGCTCTGATTTAGTGACAGTTAGTAACAGGTCTTTACTTAAGCACTGACTGACATAGTGACGGTAACAGGTCTTTATTTATGCACTGACATAGTGACAGTAGCAGGTATTTAATTCAGTGCTGATATCGTAACAGTTAGTAACAGGTCTTTACTTATGCACTGACATATTGATAGCAAAAGGTCTTTAATTCAGCACTGATATGATGACAGTTAGTACAGGTCCTTATTTCAGCACTGACATACTTATAATAACAGGTCTTTAATTAAGCACTGACATAGTGACAGTTAGTAACAGGTCTTTACTTAAGCCAGAGGTGAATTATCTATGGCCCCCGAGATATTTGATTAGT
Organism: Pollimyrus isidori; assembly: GCA_019775955.2. Lineage (NCBI taxonomy): Eukaryota > Metazoa > Chordata > Actinopteri > Osteoglossiformes > Mormyridae > Pollimyrus > Pollimyrus isidori. Next base: position 28,037,116 of record JABFDZ020000002.1, read on the forward strand.
ATTAGAACCGGCCCACAGGCCACAGCAGCCTGCTGCTGTTTTGCACACACCAATACTTCATTCCCCACAATGCAACGGTAGCCCGCAAACCCACTCTTCTTTGAAGGAAGTTTGTTTTTGTCTGTGAACCTGTTGAAAAATGTTTTCACTTGAAATTAGTGACAGAGCCATAGAAAAAATGTAGGATTGTTCATTTAATCATTAGATAAAATACAGTACACCGTGTTAGGTCTTGTTAGGTTCAATAGGTTACGTGCAATCATTTTAATATGTTTTAATAAGCATTAAACCAGTCCAGCAAATTTCTTTTTTTGGCCCTCTAATGTATTTGACTTTGACATCCCTGACTTAAGCCCTAATGTAATGACAGTTTCTAGTCCTTAATTCAGCACTGATATAGTGATAGTAACAGGTCTTTAATTCAGTGCTGATATAGTGAAAATTAGTAACAGGTCTTATGCACTGACATAATGATAGCAGCAGGTATTTACTTCAGCACTGATATAGTGACAGTTAATAACAGGTCTTAAGCACTGACATAGTGATTGTTAATAACAGGTCTTTACTTCAGCAGTAATGCATAATTTGATGCCGGGTAATTAGATGGCTGCTTAATTTGTCCCCCATCTTGTTGATTTCCACTAAGATGACGTGAGTCTACAGTGACCAGTCATTCAACTCATGAATCCCTCCTTTTAGAAATGACTAATTATACTGTCTGTTCATTCTGCCTGATGTTCCTCAAACATCTCATTCACTGCACAAAAAAGCAAACAAACAGGGAAGAACACACAGCACCTTACAGACCCTAGACTGAAACTGGTGAGCAGGGGACAAGCATGTGTCTTTATAAGCCTCTCGGGGTCGCTGCTTTCTCCATGCCCTGCCCCTCTCTCTCACCCCGACTCGAGTTCCACAACTAAAACAACAAACCACCTAATGGAGCTCCCTGCTGTCCATTTGAAATGCCTCAGGATTGCCATGTTCTCCACAACACTACCCAAGGTCATGCTTTTAGATTTGCTGTTACACCTTGAGGTAATACAAATTTTCTTTCTTACCAAAATTTTTTATTGCTCCCTTAAACTTTGTATTTGTTTTTTGCCTTTTTGTCCAGTGGAGAATGGGGCTCCTTGTTCAGTCCCCCTAATCCACCTTGGTGTGTGTGTATGTTTTGGACAGCCCCTCCCGCCTGCTCCTCGCCCATCTACTGTGACATCCTGTTTCTTCGCTGGACGAGAGCCGCCAAAATTATGGAAATTGAAAAATGAAACTTTGCAAATTTACTTTTTTTCTCCCTCCCCTTCCTCCCCCCCTCAGCCAGATTGAAGTGTTTTCACCTGGAATTGCTGGTTGCCATCCAGGAAAGTGCCAGAAACTCAGAAAGGGGAAAAAAATAACTGGAGTTGTTTTTAGTGCTGGAATTAAATTACAGCACATTCCTGAGCATTGGACTGAAAGGATTTCTCTTTTATGTCCCTGAAAATATTCTCGATGCTGTAGAAACGGGACACATTTCTGGGTCTCCATGAGGAGTCAACAACGTCAGAAGGTGTTTGGATCCACACCCATGGTTGGGTGTCACAAGGGACCTTCCAGGACCTTACACAACAAAGGCACCTCACTGGCCAATCAGAGGCTTTAATAAAGTACACCCATAAAATGGGATCGGGAAATATGAGCAGTAAAGATACCACAAAGCTTAAAAATTGTCTGCCGTTATCTGCCAGGTCCAGAAGTAGATTGTGGGGCGTTACAGTGAGACACCCCCCTCTGAGGGGATCTCACATCTGTGTGTGGGCATGCTGGATGCATTTCTACCTTTGCGGTCTAACACTGTGGCAGCCATTAAGGTTATTCATGAGCAGACTTAGATACAGATTCATCAGCTGATATGTTTTCATGGTGGTAATGCCAGCGATAATCAAAAATTCCCCCTAATTTGCTTATGGGACTGAAAATGGCCAATCGACACAAGCCATCCAAGCTTGGCCTTATTAGAGTAACCTAGATGACACCAGATGAGCCAGCGAGTGGGCAAACATGCGACCTGCCGGGTCCTCTATGCCTGTAGGGTGAGGTGGGGAGGGGGCTCCCACGGAGCGTGTGAACATGGCAAGCAGGGAGCAGGACACGCCATGGCAGATGACAGGCGGGGTGGGGGGGCAGGACGGGAAAGCCCCCCCCTGGCTGCTCCCACGGCCCCCAAAACCTGTTGGCAGATGGAGGTGCTGTGGTTGACTGGGTGGAGGAGGGGGGGGCGTGAAGGCACTTGAGAGGACAATCGAACTCTATGTTGCCGTATGCCTGCCCCCCCCGGGAGGCGCCGTTGCACTGGAAAGCTGCCAACTGCGGACTTCTTTGCTGAGGTGACCCGCATTCCTCCTCCACCTCCGCCCACCCTCGCACCCAGGAGTCCATCTCCCCTTGCATGCGGTTTCATATTAGAGAATATACAGCCTCACCTCACCCTTAACTGTATGAGATAAAACAAAGAACCCCACACACAGGTCACACAAGCTTGTCGTTGTTTTCTGAACTTGCACACCCAGTGGGAGTCTCTCTCTTTACAACCAGCAGAGTGAGGAGAGTGTGGGCTGTAGGGTGCACACACATACACTGCCCTCCCACAGTCCGGGCCTTGCGTCTGAGGACCTCCACCCTCAAACGAGACCCCTGCACGAGGACCCTGTGCGATCAGGACATGTTCCCAACCGGTCAGCGGGTCTATCATGTGTGTTATGACAATGAATGCTAAACTTAGTGGTATTATGGAAAGTACAGCCGTCACTGTCCCTTTGTCCTGCACTCGTTTCCTTCCATACCACTCAGAACCACCCACTCCCTGCCTTCCATCCCACTTGGACACAACTAATTCTTGCCCTCCATCCTGCCCACTCCCCACCCTCCGTCATGCTCAAACCCGCCCACTGCCCACCCTCCGTCATACTCAGACCCGCCCACTCCCCACCTTCCGTCATGCTCAGACCCGCCCACTCCCCACCTTCTGTCACGCTCAGACCCGCCCACTCCCCACCCTCCGTCATGCTCAGACCCGCCCACTCCCCACCTTC
>JABFDZ020000002.1:28043849-28054118 GCA_019775955.2 Pollimyrus isidori
GACTCGCCACGTTTTTGCTCCTGGAGCTGGGAGGGAGCAAAAACATAGACCAGCTCTGGGTCCCTGAGGACCAGATTATGTCCAAATAAAGAGCATGGTGCATGAGTAAGCTTGAAAGAATCAGGATTAGGTCCCTAAATGATCAGGTGGGCGGGGCCCAGTCATGGCGCCCCAAACCTTGGCGGCCGATCCAGCACACAACTGTGGCTGCGTCCCTCCGCCTCACACGCCTCCACTCCTGCCCTCCTGTCCCCGTGTCATATGATTCTAATCACAGTCCCACCCACATGACAGGGGCCACATAATAGGATTCATTTCTAGGCCCGTCTGGGTCTCTTTTGCAGAACCAGAGGCACTGAGCTCCAGACCTGACACACATCAATGACAGGCTGAGACATCATGGTTCAAAGGTCCTGATGACATTTACTCTGTGAATGAATTACCATGGTCTAACTTCACGGTAAAGCCCACGGTCTCTGTATAACAAGAAATTATAGTTAAACCGCATCACATGATACAGACAGAACAACTTCCTGTCAGGCCCCTTCTTCACAAGAAACATATAAACACACTGACCTAAGGGAAGCAAAAGCCACTGCATCCGTACCATATATGAGCTGTGTTCACATGATTACTCTCTCACAGGGACTCAGAATTTAAAAGAAAATGATGCATTTATTTTGAACTACAGGCACATTCTACAGGAATTCTTTAGTCTTCACATATCCCATCATGCTCTCCTTTAACGTCAGCCATTAATATGGCAACCCCTGGAGCATTTTTGGGTGTTAAGGGCCTTATTTGAGGGCCAACCAGAAATGTCTAAGGATGGGATCTGTTCTGTCTAAAGATGGGATTTAAACCAGCAACCTTCTGATTACAGGCACCAAAGACTTCCCTGCTGAGTCACACACTGCCACCTTTCGTGCTTAGATGGCCCCAGAGAACCAGCCAAGATGGTCAGGCAGCTGGACGGCTTGTTAGGACAAAGGGACAGTAACCAGGAGACGGTTTAGGGGAGACAGGCCCCCCCGCTGACCATGCGGCTGATTTTCTCCACCAGCAGTCAGTGTCATGAGACCCACTGTGATTTATGCTCCTGCTGCTTTTGAACTTGATAGGAGAGTCACTCAGGCAGCGCTGGGCTCCTGGTTAAAAGGGAGGACACGCTCTTGGTGCTCAGTGCTGACCGCGTGTAATTCAAAAGCCGCTGAGAACCGCTGCCTGTGCGCTGTCAGCAGACAAGGCCCTCTGTTCCAGTGTCGCTCATTACACTTCTCAATCCTTTAAAGAGCTCCTTTCCTCAGGCTGGACAGCTCTGGGTACTTTTGGAGCGCTCAGGGGCAGAAGTAAGGGAGAACCTTGTGGGGGTCGGTGTGTACTGCAGGCTGGTCCACGACACAGTGTCGTCGTCGTTGTCGCCCCCGCCCCCCCCACCCCCACCACAACTGCATGCTGCGAACAGGGATGGGGGTTCCTTGAAGATCGAATCGCCAACATCAGATTTTGGGGCTCCTATAAAGGGCTACGCGCCCGGAATCTGCCGTGGCATCCATGCCCGCTTTGACGCGCATTGCGGCTGCTTCCCGTTCTAAATTTGTGTAAAGCCGAGGAAGCATGATCCACCTTCTGTGTATCGGGGAACGAAAAGCGCCTGTGTTCAAAACTCCCGCAACAATCCCGGGATTTTAACGCTTAAGCCTTAATAACACAAGCTATTAAAACACGGTTCACACTCAACTGGTCAAAATAAAACTGTCAGGCAAAAAAGAACTGTTTTATGTATTTAGCACATGACCGCAAATATTAAAAGGACTCTGCGCTTTGAGTAAGAGGTAAAACATTTCCAGTAAGTCAAAAGCATAAGCCAACGCTTCCAGCTGGCGGCTCACTTCTCACCCCAATAAAAGCCTATTTAGTTTGGATTTTCGTTTTGATTTTTCGCACTAATTTAAGGCATTATTATGATCATAATATTCCGCGGTATGACATACACCAAATAGGATGTTTCGCGTGTTTGTTAATTTAGTGTTATTATAAAACCGCTTTGCATGCTATTTTAATACTCCTATCTCGCTATTAATCTTCAGTATTAGTTCATACTACACAGTACACCTCTCTCTCGATTCTTTGTGTTATGTATAGCCTATAAAAGGTCTGTAAAATGGGCTAAATGCAACTGTTACTCCTAAACACATAAAGTCATAAAGCGCACCAATTCAAGTTGAAATGAGTTGAAACACAGGAATTATATTTTTGTACGATGGTATACATGCAGCACAGTCTGGGAAAATACGAATCTATTCCGAAAAAAAAAAACTTTCCTGCAAATCAAATAAAAGGTAGTAAAGCGGTGCGCTGAAATAGCAGCCAGCTGGGACTGGAGAGACAAGCGGGCCATTGTGCAGTCAAACCCTGCAGCCTGGGCCAGACAGGTCCGACTTGGTAATTATCGGTTCAGTTCGGTCCCGCTCGGTCTCGCCGAGCGGACCCGCAGTAGTGACCGCTGAGTCGCAAGCTTAGCGAGAGGCTGGTGAAACAGAAAGTGCGTTTCCTTACCTTTGGCCTCACTGGACAGAACCAGAACCAGAAGCGATAGGTAAACCCATAGGTAAAGCGCTAAACCTTCCATCGGACTGAAAGACCTTTATTCCGGCGCGATTTGCTTTCTGCAAAAAAAAAAAACAAAAAAACAGAGACACCAAACATTAATGTGGAAGGATGAAACTGCGTTTAACATTCATCAGGTGATCTGATAAATTACATAAGTAATTATCCTGCGGAGCACCGCTCTTTGGAAACAAACCTGGAGTTGATACTCACATGCAGGCGACTTGCGACGCGAATCCCAGCAGTGTTTAGTCACATGTACCGCTAATGATGATGAAGATGCTGTCAGGAGCGCACCGCACATTCAAGCAAAATATTAAAATAATTTCTTTTAGGATACGATTCCAAGTTCGTCTTTGTGTATATCACACCACTAAAGCCGCTTTAAATGGTCTTGATACTTTCAGTACAGCCGGTGTTTCCCGGGTCACCGCGGGTAAATGTGCGAATCGTTCGCTCCTGATGTGATGAACCACCTTACAGCCCCGATGCCATACGGAACAACCTTGCCGCCTCTGCTCCCTGGCCGGAATAACTCCACCAGCATCCCTTTCAGTGTGTATCCTAACTCTGCCGAACTGCACACTTGCAGGTCCCCATTAACCAATCACGGGCCACCTGCAGACTGACGTGATGTGAGCGCCCCCTCTCGGCGAACGTGCCCACTTACAAGCGCCGCGGCGAAACATCGCACAAGTTTCTCTCGGTATTGTCGCCACTGATTTTGATATGGAGGTGTATGCCACTAATTTTCCGCGGATCCATAGTTTCCAGCTTTTTAGAGTTTTGGTTAATTGGGTTGCCGTTTAGGAAGTTCATCATGGCAATACTATTCAAATTCATACATGTGCGGTGTACTATATACAGCAAGTTTTTCATATACAGTGTTAACTTCATGGAACCAGGTTAACAGATTTCCACAATCAGCGTTAAATGATATGTAGCCAGTGGTTATCAACTGCGTAAATCAACTGTTAGTTCATCTGTGTGCATCTACACAAAGAGGACTGTATTGGCACTGCAAACCAGGAGCCACCCTGATTGATAGGCAGTACCCCTCAGTAAAAGAGGCCCGATGCTAAATATTGGGGCCAAGATAAGAAAACCATAGTATTACAGCGTATAAAATCAGTGGTATCGCATACTGTATTTAACCATAGCTAGCATGGAATGTGGGGGTGGCATGGTGGTGCAGTGGTTAGCACTGTTGCCTCACACTTCTGGGACCCGGGTTCGAGTCTCCGCCTGGCTTCATGGGTGTGGAGTTTGCATGTTCTCCCCGTGTCGTTTCCTCCGGGTACTCCGGTTTCCCCCCCACAGTCCAAAAACATGCCGAGGCTGATTGGAGTTGCCAAATTGTCCGTAGGTGTGCATGTGTGAGTGCTAGGTGTGTGAGTGTGCCCTGCGATGGGCTGGCCCCCGATCCAGGGTTGTTCCCTGCCTCGTGCCCATTGCTTCCGGGATAGGCTCCGGACCCCCCACGACCCAGTACCAATAAGCGGTTTGGAAAATGGATGGATGGTATTAGATTAATCTATATTGAAATGTAGCCTATGTTTTCACAAAGTCACAAGCAAATTGACCTGTTTTTACAAATTAATACTTTTGGATCAATTATGCCAGTACATGAAACATGTAATTTTGTACTTTCATACATACATCGCGCACAGACTGTTTTGGGACACATTTGACTTGTTGCGTTGTCATACTTTATACAAAAAAAATATATTGGAAGCCAGTAGCGTTTAAGTAAAATTCGTTCAGTGCTGAAATTTGGTTCAGAAAGAGCTGTTCCAACCCAAGTACAGCATTAGTTTAATTGGGTGCTGTAATTGGCAACACCTTTGCAATAACAAACCAAACATCTTAGTGTCCCTATGGGAGCCATTGACTACAATCACAATAGCAAAACCGTAGGAAAAGCAGTCAGTTAAAAAAAAATCTTATGGTTGACAATGGGCATCCATGTTCTCCACCCCTAAAGCGACACAAGTACCCCCCATGCACACCAACAAGAGGCTGCATGTGAACACAAGAACCACACAGATTCAGGTCTCAGTCATCTTTATTGATCTTAGAATAGCATGTCTTTTATGGTCATTGCACAAATGTACAACAAAACTAGGTATCCCCCTGAAAGATTCACACCAGCATTGCAAGCCACACACACACCCCAGTAAAACCATGAACACAGGCCAATAAACTGTTTCTGTGCATATGTATATACAAAGTGGGAGTATATAAATGAAGTGGTACAGTGTGTTTGTGTGCACACGTGTGGGGGACACACACATTACCCACAAGTGCTCGAAGCCACTTCAGATCAGCCCGCAAATCCTAAGGAGGGAAAGTTTGGAGTATGCTCAGTCTGCACCAATACCACACAAGAGTAACTGTTTCAGGTCTTCTTGTCAGGTTACAGCAGCATACATCCACTTTAACCTGTGCCAAAGTCCTGCTGTTTCTGTCCCAAGGAAAATCATCATCATAACAAGGAAAATAGCCTCTGCTATGACTGTACATACTTGGGTGTTCATTGGCCAAACAAATGAGGTCCAAAAGATTACCTGTGCTGGAGTCCCACAAGCCCACAGATCTGAGGAGATCCACTGAGATGGCCAGCTGCAAAAACAGGATAGCACCACCTTCAGTTACTATGGGGAAATTAACCTGGCAGAGACAGGACAGCTGGACTGAATAATATAATAAAATGGAAATTCTTGTGCAGGACTGTGTTCAGGACTGCAAGTCTCCTCCTGGATATTCAGAATGTATTAAAGAGCATCACCACACAGGTCAGGACTAAGATACTTATCACTTACCCTTGTTCTGCTGCTGAAAATGACCATCCCAACACCATCCTTTAGATGAGGAAAGAGGATACTGTTAAACAAGATCAAAATCCCTACAGGAACACTGCAGCATGCTAGTACAGGCTGTGAGCCCCCAGACTAGGGCCATCCCCAGTTTGTGGGAGGACTGCCCACTCTCAGGGGGGCATGGTACTACCGCAGCTGGGCATTGGCAGACACTAGAACAGCACCTCCCAGAGCCCAGGCCTAGTGGCAGAACCTTCCTCTCCCAGCAGAGTAACACTGAAGCAGGCATGGCACAGACCTGCACAGCTGACTGCCGCTGGGGGTTTAAACAAAGCGACATCGTTCCTCGTCAGCCTGCGGTTTCACTTACAGGACCATATGCAATCAAAGTATAAACCCGGCTTGAAACAGTTTCATAAAGCTCGCCACCTACTGGACTTAGAGAAGCGGCCCATGCTGTCAGGACCACTTATCTATAGGGAGCAGTCAATCATAACATTGCACTTAAAGCAACAACGCCTATACCAAGCGCCCGAGCAAATACACGGCAGGCCACATGAGAATTGAAGCTTAACTTAAAAATAAAGTTCAGCTCAGTTTTGGAATATTGCGCAATGATAACGTAAATCGCTTTGAGAACAGCGTTGAAAAAATGCGCTACACAAATAAGATGGAATTGGAAAAAAACGAATATCGGAGGTAACGACCACAAAGCATATTAACCAGCCTAGTACTACACGGCTGAAAAGAAAACATAACGGGGTAAGAGTAGTTGTTTTAAAGATATTAAACCAATCCAGTTATTAAAATAAAGGACAGAATACGCACGATGTGATCGGGGAAAGATACGCTGAGGGTTGTGATATAACTCACGATATAGATATACACACGTGTAATAAAATTAAACACTTGTTGCAGTCACGCTAAAGACAAACCACTGAACTTCACCTCCACATTTAGCAAAGAAATCGTGACTAAAACCAAACTACAGCAGACACGGATACTCACCATATACTTCAGCTACACGCTGGGACCGAAAAGACCGCGGCGGTGGCTTGCATGGTCTTTTATACGTCTGACAGACGGCGTCCCAGAGTCCGCTGCGAAGGATTGTGGGATATGTATGCATTCCGCCCGCAGCGGCTCCTGACACACCGCCCCTCGCGTGCACGCACTTGATACGTCACTGCGCTTCGCCACGTTTTTGGTCAGGTATTTTGAGTTGGATACAAATGAAAACATGCAGAACATGGAAGCAAGTGTAAGAAATCATGAAACCGCCACAGTCGTAAGCTTCAAATTTTATTATAAAAGTCTACGATGGAAGCATTTACTTGTATTCATACTTTTCAGAAACATACACCCAACTCCTCAGTTTAAACCATTAGCCATTCACAATACCGGTACAACGTTACCAGGTTCATCTATTAAAGCAAAATTATATGTTTAAAAAAAAAAATCAGAAAAACTACCCCTCTTCTGTGGAATATTGACTTATTACACAACACGAGCTTGCTGAGGCTTCATTGCCTATTTATTTTTCGCCACGTAAGCAGAAACTTTAACACCTTCCTTTGCTGTAGTGGGTTTGCGTTAAGATTTCCAACGTAAAATGAAAATGACGTTTTGTACGACAGACCGCTGGCCCAGAGGCACGACTCATCTGACTGGTGCAACTCATTATGGTGTCTTTGTAAAGAGAATGAAATTAAATGCACTTGAGGGCAATTCATCACATAATGGGACTAGCTGATTAAGAGCTATAAGTGATCTCAAAGACCCCTTTTAAAAAATACACTAAGTGCATGTCTCCTTCACAACTTAACAACCAAAACCTAGAGGCCAAGGAGTGCAGGTCCGATTGAGACAAGATTCCATTTTCAAACTTGAAGAAAAGTGTAAGGAAAAGGGAAGAGAAAGCTCAATAGTATCCCCCACCCCAGTCAGTGAAGGGTACAGCCTGGGACAGGTCTGTACATGCCAACTCTGGCCACCCTGGCAGGGAACCAGCCAACAGCAACAGTATTTTACTACATCACAAAGACAGAGGGGCAAGCAAAAAAAAAAAAAAAACATTTTTGGGAATTAAATTAAACATAAGAGGATCACAGATAATAGCATTCATTATACCTTAGCGCTTACTGAACAAAACACAGTATGTGAAAATGGCGTGAATGCAGCAGGCGCTCAGGACAACATCCAGTCCATAACCCCAAGCCCTCCAGTCCCACTGTCTCCATAACAACTACAATTGCAAAGGCTCTATTGCTGTCCTTCCTTCTTCTCTTCTCCACCAGCTCCCGAGCTGCTGCCGCTACTGCTTTCCCTCTCCGAGGCCATCTACAGGACAGGAGGTGGCAAAGAAGTGATTTGTATTCTCAGCTGCAGCAATTCAAGCACCATTAAAACTCAATGTCTACAAAACATCAAGTTCATACCCAAAGAAAAGACAGAACTCAGTATTTGCTCTGGAGCATTACAGCCAGTGTGCAAAATACCCACCAATATTCGGGGGGGGGGGCGTTGTGCAATACCAATCTTGAGACCCCCTCAAAATCTTACTTTTGAGGCTTTCAGAGGGTCTCATGGAGTAATCGGGGGTGTCGGATCCCCCCCCCCCCCAAACATCGCACACTGATTACAGCACATGGTCTGGCTTCAGCATAGGCATGCACGTGGTCACCACTGACCTTCTTGTATGCCATCTCAAAAAGTTTGAGAGAAGCTTGTTGGAGGTTCGTGGCTGCTTGCTTGATGCTCTCTCCGGTCTCAGTGTCCTTCCTAGAGAGGAGGTCCCTCACCTTGGTGATCTCCTCTTTCAGCTTGTCGCACTACCAGAGTCAAAACGTTAGTCACTAACAGTGTAAAAGACATTCTTCCATGCACTTGGAGCTCATCTCAAGTCTCACCTCATCAGCGGGGAGCTGATCTTTGAACTCCTCCATCTTGGACTCTGTATCATGGATGATGCTCTCTGCCATATTCACGGATTCCACACGGTCCTGGGTGAGGTTTCAAGGACAAATAAGTACAGCTGATGACATTTCTGAGGCTCCCCATGTGGAGTGCAAGAGTGACAGCTACAGAGTTTGTCTTAAGACAGCCGGGCACCGGTTACAGTACCACGTCTCAGAGCGGACCACTAACAGGGAGTCATACCTTCCTCCTACGGTCTTCTTCGGCATACCTCTCCGCATTCTTGATCATGTTCTCAATATCATCCTTGCTGAGGCCACCAGAGGACTGGATAACGACTGGGGAAGGTAGAGGTAGGATACTCAGCAAACACTTCAAATATTTTGCCAGTGTCCACACTGCTTCAGGCCTAGACGTGCATTTTAAAACTTCTGTGCTCAGCCATGGTGAATGTATCCTCACTGAGGTCGGAATGATGTGTTGATAGAAATCATCACAGCACAGGGCGACACGGTCAGAATGGGGTAGTGTGTGTGTGGAGGGGGTCGCTATACAAACTCACTCTGCTGCTCACGGCCGGTGCCCTTGTCCTTGGCGGATACATGGACAATGCCGTTTGCGTCAATGTCAAACGTCACCTCAATCTGGGGCACTCCTCGAGGAGCTGGAGGAATTCCCACCTGACCATATAGGTATGGGGTTTAGGAATGGGGAGGGAGCACATGACTGAATAATGTTAAAGGTGCTTACAGATACGCACCAAGGTGAACTGGCCCAAGGTCTTGTTATCTGCGGCCATCTCTCGCTCTCCCTGGCAAACCTTGATCTCCACCTGGGTTTGTCCATCAGCTGCTGTGGAGAACACCTGCAGGTGGGCAAATCACATTAATCATTCCATCACACTGCATCATCAGTTCTGGGGTGGCAACTGAGCCACTGTCACTCCGCAGCCCTCACCTGGCCCTTCTTCGTTGGGATGGTGGTGTTGCGGTTGATGAGCTTGGTAAAGACTCCACCCAAGGTCTCGATCCCAAGAGAGAGGGGGGTGACATCCAGGAGAAGCACGTCTGTGACATCGCCAGCCAAAACCCCACCCTGGATGGCAGCGCCAATGGCCACCGCCTCGTCGGGGTTCACGGACTTGCTCGGGGCACGGCCAAATAGGTCCTGGACGGTCTGCTGTACCTGTGGGCGGAGTCCCGGGTTTGGGGGGCGGGGTCAGAGGTGAGAACACGCGGCGATTTGGCCGCGCAGCTCCGGAGAGACCCACCACTCACCTTGGGCATGCGCGTCATGCCGCCCACCAGCAGCACCTCGCCAACGTCGCTCTTGCTGACCTCGGCGTCCTGCATGGCTTTCTGGCAGGGTGCCACCGTGCGCCGGATGAGATCCGCCACGATGCCCTCGAACTGCGAACGCGTCAGCTTCATGTTCAGGTGCTTGGGTCCAGAGGCATCCATGGTCAGGTAGGGCAGGTTGATATCTGTCTGCATGGTGGTGATGGGGGGTAATGATGTAAATGGTAAATGGACAGCATTTATATAGCGCATTTCTGCATTTCTACTCCTCCGAGTACTCAAAGGGCTTTACAATTTATGCCTCACATTCACCCATCCATACACCGGTGGCGGAGGCTGCTTGGGTATGCAAGGCGCCAACCTGCACACCAGGAGCAATTTAGGGTTCAGTGTCTTGCTCAAGGACACTTTGATGGGGGCAGGAGAAAGTGGGGCTCAATCCAGCAACCCTCTGGTTGCTGAACGATAGCACTGCCTTCTGCATCACCACCGTCCCCAATGATGTCCGAGGCCATCTACAGGACAGGAGGTGGCAAAGAAGTGATTTGCATTCTCAGCTGCAGCAATTCAAGCACCATTAAAACTCAATGTCTACAAAACATCAAGTTCATACCCAAAGAAAAGAC
>JABFDZ020000002.1:28062574-28086996 GCA_019775955.2 Pollimyrus isidori
TGATACTGGCTATGTGCATCCTTTTATGACCACAGTCTACCTGAGTAATGATACTGGCTATGTGCATCCTTTTATGATCACAGTTGTTGCTGGTTGTACACCTTTTTTTACCACCAGTTTCTAATGGCTACTCCCAGCAGGATAATGTGCCATGGTACAAAGTTCGTATCATCTCAGACTGGTTTTTTGAACATGACAGTGTCACTGTACTCAAATGACCTCCAGAGTCACCAGATCTCGAGCGAATAGAGCAGCTGAGGGATGTAGTGTAATGTAAGTTTCGGATCATCAAGGTGGCGGGTGACAAATCTGCAGCAGCTGTGTGAAGCTGTCATGTCAACATGGACCAAAGTATCTGAGGAATGTTTCAAACATCTTGTTGAATTTCTGCCATGAAGAATTAGAGCAGTTCTGATACAGAACAGGGTCCAATCCAATACTAGCAAGGTGTACCTAATAATGGGGTCAGTGAGTGTTTTTCTCCTGATTCCCCAAGAATTTGTTTCAACCAACCAGTTGAGCACTCTGTGACTGTTTTTCTTTATACGGAACTGGTTGGTTTAAACAAAATCTGGATTTCTACCTGAACTTTCCACCTCTGGGAGTACCCACTGTTCAAATACCTCTTTTTCAGGGTTTCTGTCCCATTTATGACGTCCCCTGTATAGAAGAGTAGATGATGTGGATTTTGATAAAGGCAAGCAAGGCAGGTATGCAAGACAGCCTTCGTCTTACAATAAACCACAGCAGTGCGAGTGTGTGTGTGTGTTGTGCCTTAGACACCATAAGTGGCAGTGAGAGTGTATGCATAAGGACAATGCAGCAGAACAGGGGGTGGGATAGTGGGATGGTGGAACAGCAATTGACAGCAATTCTGTCCTCCACCGGTCTGGACCAGAGAGAGCCTGATTGGAAGGTTTGACACTGCTGCCTGCTCATGCTCTGGGGACAGTCTGTATGACTAAAAGTGCTCTCGTAGCTTGGCTGATTGTATCTCTGGAGTGCAAGGCTTTGCCGATCTGCACTGATTACAGGCCTGTTTCCCTGCCCGTATGAAATCGGAAAGCCCCGTCAGACCGTCACCCGTGATGAGAGTGTGCCGCCTGGCATGCCTGCTATCGTCCATCTGTATGTCCGGCCTGTCAGAGGGACCTAAGTCATTCCTGCGCTCAGTAGCTGAAGATGCTTTTTCCTCTATGATATTTCCTCGGCCTCCCGCTCCGGGTGCAGCATCACTATTTTCCGTCGCTTCCTCCTACGATGCCCTCTATCGCTTCTAGTTTTGCTGTCATGGGGCTTCTATTGAGAGTTTCTCACTGGTTATCTGATCGCAGCTTGGGATGTTGCTGTTTTTTCCCCAGAGAGGAGAGAATTCTAAAGTGTTTATGGTCTTTCTGTTAGTCAGCTACTTCATAGTCAGGTGTATGCACACACACACACACACACACACACACACACACACACACACACACATACACACACACACAATGAAATGACACCTGTGGACGACTGCTAACCTGTCCCGTATCTCTTGGCCGTCAGTAACAGAGAATGCAGCTTTCAAATTGTCAAACGTATGGCTGATAGATTATTATTTTTGTGTTTCTGTTCAGTGGGTTTTTGTCAGTTCCTCTCAGAATATACAATATATGTAAATACACTTTGGAAGGCCAATAGCAAACAAGAAATCAACAGTAGCACAGTGGGTTGTTTTGTGACCTCACATCTGCAGGGTAGTGGGTTCAAATCCCACTCCTAGCTCTGCTTGGAGGGCCTGGTGGTGGATTGGCATTCTAACTTGCCTATTGCATCTTGGAAAAGGCTGAATACTCCATCACAGGATATGTAGTAAAATACATTGAAAGTGATCAGCCCCTATTTCACCTGCTAGCAGGGAACTGTCATCAGTCAAGATAATTGTCAAGCCATAGACCGTAATAGCAAAATATTGGATCAAAAGCTAAATCCATTCATAAGTACAATGGTGTCATTTCAGAAATTCCATTTCATTTCTGTGTCATGAGATGTGTTGGAAAATTTGACAGAAATCAACATCCACCTCCTCAGCTGGTGAATAAATAGAGATGCTAGTCTATGGCCTACATAACTGTGTGTGGGGTGGGTTATCACTAGGAGGGGAATGCCTGTACTCCCAACACAACTAGATAAAGCTACTTGTTGCATTGCTGATGATACATAACTAGCTGCTCATATAAAATGTAAAAGTTTAGAATGTTTTATAAGTGGGATTACCTGGGAGAGGGCTTTGTGGCTGCTAGCCCTGAGATGATGGGATAACACATTTGGTTTCCAGAGAACGCAGTGGTATACCCATAGGTAGCTACTCCTATCTGATAAGTGCTTGGTTATTGTGAAATGACCAAATCAATGTCTGTAAAATACACCACATGAAGTGGTTTGGAGGGATTCTCAGGAAAGACTGATTCTCAGCAGGCTGATGTTAGGACTTTGGGCCTGGGCTGAGAGTCTAACTCGCATGGTCAGTAGGTTGATGCCACCAGACGGCCGATAACCCATTTCACTGCAGGGACAGTGGTGGAACCTGGTCTGTCATCCTCACTTGTCTGGGGCAGTGTGTGACTATGCAGTGTGTGATTATGCAGTGTGGTTAAGCTTCTGTGCCTATTATTGGAAGGTTCTTGGTTTGGATCCTGTGGTCAGCAGAATATTCACATTTTCATTGGACCCTTAACTTCCCCCCCAAAAAAAAATGTTCTAGAGGTCAATGGCTGGCCCAGATCTCTGGCCCACAGCTTCATTCTTATACTATAGGTGTAAAAGAGACACATAAAACCTAAAGAATCTTTATGTACATGTGAAATAAACCATTGCCATACTTCATGTTGGTCTCTACTAAATAAGTCAGAATGGACCGGTTCAAACACAGCCTCAGGACATCTGCAGGTCCTTGAGCAAGGCCCTTAACCCCCAGCTCCCTGGGTGCTGCTATGGGGGGCTGCCCTTTGCGGACAACTTACTCTCCCAAAAAAAAATGAAAGAAAAAGAACAAGTTGAGGGAAGCATAAAGACAATTTCCCTATGGGGATCAATAAAGTATCAATTATTATTATATACCAATGTCAATATATTCTTGGCAAAATTAATCAATTTCCTGCTCTGACGTATTACCAGTTTAAGTGGAGTTTTATAATTTATTAAAAGGAACAACAGATTAAATTTAAAGCAAACACATAAAGACATGGAGTGTTGGTTCTGGCAACTTTCAGCCAGCTTGCTTTTTTTATTTAGCCGTGTCAGTGGATTTATTGTACTTGAACTTTTAAAATGGATAATGTAGTACATATATAAATACACATAGAAATGCCAACACAAGTACTTTATGAAAGTCTAACTTTCATTGCTTTTCCTGAAAAAATAGCAGATTAATTGATTTGTGATAATCCCGTTTAATACAGGAAGCTAGAGCCTTTACTATAATAAGAATTAAGTTCCATTACCAAAGTTACCTTTTACCACTAGGCCCAAAATGTAACATTACTTATCATCAGAGTTCCGAACCTGCACACAAAGAAGACATTTTAAAGCCATGCAAACTGTTAAAGACTCTCTATTTCAATTACACTATGAAGATTCACTCTGGCATATTATAATACTGAATTCAGCATTTCTTGCTTTCTTACTTTTTTTCCTCACTCATCAAGTCAGATATGAGGCAGAAACCTGTCTTGTCATATGCTGCCTCGTCACATATCCATTAGGGCTGGGGAATTGGAGTCCTGGACAATCAGAGCATGGAGGTATGTCCCTCATCCTGGGGGGGGGGGAGTGAAGGTGGTTTACGAGCAGCAACCTCCTCACGCCAGGAACTCACTCCTCAGACTCCCCCCATCAAAAAACCACACCAGGTCCTCCAGCTCGCCTCTGCCCGTCTCCTCCTGCTCCACTTCCTCAGCCTCTGATTCCGATACCTGGGGGGGGTCGCCGTCTTCTTTCCCACTCAGCTCCAGGTAGCCCTGGTGAAGGTTTCCCATGGGGCTCTGCTCCACCAGCCCCGCTGCTGCTGCCTCCTCCTCCACCCTCAGGCCTGGCTTCCATGTCTGGGACTGGGGTGCCCTTTTCCTGGCCCCCACTATCTGCCTGGCTGGCCACCTCCACGGTGAGGAGATGTGCTGGAGCCAGGGCCACAGCTGTCCTGCTGGAGCAGAGCCCCATGGGAAACCTTCACCCTCACTGTGATGGGATCTGCTTTCTGGGGTCCAAATACTCTCTCTACATAGATCTTACCATACCCCCCCCCTTTGTGAGCACAGCCGGTTTGAACAGCTCTCTTGTTTCCCCCACGAGAGCCACACTGAGACCCTCCACACTCCAAACTCGACTGGCTTGACTGAGATATCTGTCTGTGACAGCGGGGGTGACACACATGCATAAATCTACTTATGCATCCGACACACCATGCCGTTCTGTTTCACTTTGTTTCATTCTGTTTTATCTGCCATACTAAACTTGCCCAAGTGTCACTTTTTCGGAAAACATTAGTGGTTTAAATGTATTGTGTTTTTGCCTGTGAGTTTTCAATAATTGTTCCAGTTGTTAGATATAATCACTTTCCACCATACATTTTTCATCAGGCTCATTTTTTTAACAGTATTGCTTTGAGTCGTGCTCGAGAATCAATAGATCGCTTTCATCTCAGCCATAATGCCCGATGTGTCTAATGGTCAAGCCAGGACAACCTTCGGCCCATGTTAAAGAAAATTTGACAATCAATCTAAATTTAGCTTCAAGACCACATAGCTGAGCTGAGATATTGGTATTTCTCCGATTCCAAGCTGACGACAGTAGCCGAATACACCTGTTAAGTGGGAGATGAACTGCAAAGTCAACCTCAGGTTATACTGGATCCTTGCTTGACTTTCATTGTCAATTTGGTTCTGGTTCATTATTTCCTGATGATAATAAAATTGAATGGGAGTGCCTTTGTGGTTGACAATTCTATCTGATAAGGCTGTTGCTGGTGTCTTTGCTAGACTAATGGTTTTCATACAAATATAAGAAATGCGTGTGGGGGAGTGCATAGCTGAAAGGGGGTTCCCTGCATGGAGATTTTAAAAGGCACCGCACAGAAGCTGCTTCCATTCATAAGCTCCAAAGCAACTCCTGAGCATCACCGTTGCCACCTGAGGAGTGACAGGATGAGGACAGACACCCCGACTTTCCTTCTCTTGCTCTGTGCCTTGTCGAGCTACTCAGATGGATGGTGCGTCAGGACGACAGAATTCGAGAATAACATCAAAAGGCTGCGAAAAGCAGTTGAGGTAGGGAAATGCAGCTTGATTACTTGGTGAATGGCGAACCATTTACCATGCTCTCATATCAACTACACTTTGTTGTCCTGATGTGGAGTTAGTTGGACATGTCTGATGAAATTATGTTTTGCTCTTTTACAGAATTGTCCAGAAGCAGAAGCCTGCAAGAAAACCGTGAGTAAAAAAAAACGACTATTTTTCACTTTCTATTCATTCTGGGCTATGTTTTCCAAATATAAAAAGCTTTGATTGATTGGGCGTTAAAATGATGTCACGACCCAATTCTGCTTTGATGAAAGTAATCTCTTATCTTATATTCTGCAATCATGAAACATTTTAAAATGTAAAACCCTATAATCTGCATTGTTACTCATTTTAGATAATAATCTACCCTAAAATATATATAAATGACTGAGCAGCTGTTTCGTAGCTACTTATCAGGATAAAACAGTGTACCTTGATCTGTGCTTGAAGGCCTCTGGTTACTCTATAACTGAATGACTTGTTCAAGAGTGATTTCTGTGGTTCAAACTCTCTCTATGTCAGGAAACTTATTCTACACTATTAGGCCCTTGAAGAGCCAGATTATGAGTGTCTAGCTCTTAATTCCTTAGGCGACAACTGGGTAGCATCATCACGCTTCTTTTTTTGCGTGTAGAGTGACAGATCTTTAAATGAACTTGCAAAATGCCTGGTATGTCAGTTGTTGTTATGAGGGTAGGTGAGTTTGTTGGACAGCAACCAAAAAGTAGAATATGTTAAAAGAAAGGAGAGCTTCAGTGACAGAGGCCATCTATAAGAAAGCATTTAGTAGTCAGCTGCACACTCAGCTGTGGAAAAATTTCTTCGGACGAATCCACCAGCTCAGCTGTGAAATGTGAGGGGCAGCTGCCAGCTAGAGATGTAGGATGAGCTGTGGGGTTAGTGGTTGGAGAGGACAAGCAATGTAAACATTTCAAAAGACCATCTTAGGCTTGCTTCCTTCTTACTTACAATGATGCAACTGGTTGGCATCTGCTTAGCCTTGGGTGTAATTGATATCTTTGTAAGAGGATGTTGGACCAAGTCTTTAAAGTCCCGGTGCTCCCTGCCTTGCTGTATGGCTGTGAGACACAGACGCTATCCAGCGAGCTGAGATGAAGACTGGACTCCTTCGGTACTGGATCTCTTCAGGGAATCCTTGGGTGCCCCTGGTTTGACTTTGTGTCGAATGGGCGTTTGCTCAGGGAGCCCCGAATGAGGCACATTACCTGCACTGTGAGGGAGCTTCAGTTATGGCACTACGGCCATGTGGTCAGAGGTGTTTCCTTGTGTGATGGCCGTGGCAACACGGTGTACCTCTCCAACTGACCTGGGGTGGGGAGGCTCACAATGGGATGGGATAGTCTCTCTTGTGGAGCCCAGCCCTGGTTTAGGAGAAATCATCATAGGGGAACTGAGAAATAATTCAGATATTAGGCAGTCGGTGGCACATCTTGAGAAAGCACTTCTCTACACAGCGTGTAGTTAGAGTATGGAATAGTCTTCCTGCTAGTGTAGTGCAAGCTAAAACTTTGTGTTCCTTTAAATCAGATCTAGATAAAATTTTAACAAATCTGAGCTATTAGTTGAGTTCTCCTCAAACAGGCTCGCAGGGCTGAATTGCCTTCTCTCGTTTGTAAATTTCTTATGTTCTTATGTGGAAAGTGGAACTAGAGGAGACGGCTGATGGGCCCTGACTCACCTGCCATGATAAATGGGCTCATATCACAGATCACACCCCTGTTTGCTCATTGCCTTCTGTCTTCCACATTCTTTACATTCTTATTGTGCTTTTTTTTTGTTTTTGCGTTTCAGCCAGAATATCCATGTTGCCAGCCTCTCAACATTTCAGAGGTAAGAAAGATCTCACTCCATTTACCTCACATTTAATGGCTGTGTGGCCCCACAGCTTGTTTTTTTTGGATCTTCTGTTCTGACCTGTAATAATCATAATCAATCCTTTATTGTCCCCATGGGAAAATTTGTTTTATGCCTCCCTCAGCTTGCTGTAAGCTAGAGTAAGCTATCTATTAGTAGTGGCACCCAGGGAGCTGGGGGTTAAGGGCCTTGCTCAAGGGCCCACAAATGTGCTGGCACTGGGTTTGAACTGGTGCCCTTGTGATTACAGGCAGACATCTTTAGCTCACAGAGCCACACGCTTCCTCTTGGTAACTGCACTTACTTCAAAACGGCTTTACGTCAGATGGAGAGTCTCAATAAAGAAGCTGCAAAAGACTGTAGGCACCTGGAACTGAGGTTGAGGGTGAGAGGACCGAGCTCATCTCCGTGTGCTTTTAGAGGCTCCACACCCACCTTCTCTTTCTGCACTCCCTCTCTGATTTAACCTACACAAATTACACACAGCCTGTTCACCGCTGTCCCAGGGACCTGCTCCAGCAGGTTTTCATCAGACAGTCTCCACATTCTAGTTCAGCCATTTGCCATGTTTGCTCATCATTAACAGTATTTGTGTTTGAATGTGGCCAGCTTGCATGTCCCTGCCAGAGGTTGAACAAACCCGCTGGGCAGACTGTTTTATCCAATTTCAGTCATATGTACTGAAATGTATTCACATCAAACCCGAATGATACCAGTATTTAAATACTAGCACTAGTCAATTGAATTGAAGGAGGTCACTGATATTTCATATCCTGGTTGGCTACAATTACTGAAAGACTCCTCCAAAAGGTCTGATAACCTGATGAAAGCTTAACTATTCTAATATCTTTTTACAGTGTTGCCCTTCATCTCTCAAATGGGACGACCTGCAGCCACTACGTCTGGTGTCACAAAAAGACTTTGTAGAAAAAGTACATAAACTATTTAAGCAATTATTTAACTTATATAAAGCACGTAGATGAAGTGGGCCGGATGGACTCACCCAATCTCTTAAATCCCATAATTTATTAAGCCACTGTATATGAAAATGCATTGTTACTTATTTTTTTGTAAACTATTTAATAAACAATTTCAACAGTAACTCCCCTGCCTCTGGACTTTTAGTTTTGTTAGTCGTTTTCACAGCGACTCCGGAATACTTTAAAAATGGGGCTAGGTGAAAAATTAACGTAAAGTCTGTATTGAGTAAGCGATAAGAATATGGATGCATGTAATGTATAAATAAAACACAACTTAAAGAATTTCAGTAAGGTTTCCTATTATTAGAAAATAAAGTTTTACTCTATGAACAGAATATAAACTGTCTATATGCCCTATACTGCTCAATCGCTGTAATGTGGATTTACGGGCATTACAGCCGCGCACAGGGGTCAGTCCGGGTGAGCAAATGACCTCCGCGGATCTCACTAGGGGACGCTGTCACACAGCATGCGGAGAGGCGCAGGTGAAACCGCAGCTCCTCCCACGACAGCGGGCGGCTTGAGCTTGATGCTCCTCTGCGCGGAACAGCCAGCTCGGTTCTCGGGAAGTGCTTCGAAACACCATGCAATAAGGAAAGAAGGGGGAGGAAAGCAGGGAATAAAACGCAAAGTACCCGAAGGAGGACAGGACAGCAAAAAAACGGAAAATGCAGCCCCCGCCCCGAAAGGTAATGATCTTTAGGACGGTGCTGCACCGAGAAGCTGCCGAAGGTCTGTGTGTCCGGCAACATATCGTCACCGCCTTCTGCATGTCAGGATGCCGAATTGGTTGATTTTAATTATGATTTAATTCGACCGGGTCAAATTCATTGCATTTAAAAACTGTTTGGCTACATAGTTTTGATAAATATGACAAGTTATGGTCCCACACTGCTTACAAGCTGCGCTTTATTCCCACTTTTAAAGAGATAATATATTATACTGCGTGGGGAGTAGCCTAAGTGTGTATGATTACGTGAGCTCTCTCGTTGTATTGCGAAACACTGGGCAGTTTAATTTAACACAAGAGCTCTTAAAATATTATTTATAAATGTTTAGAACATATAACATTTCAAATGGCGCAATATTTGGTTTATAATATTCGTCTTACATAGGACTTTCTTTATTTGGCATTTAAGTGTGACGTGTGAGTCTGTTCAGTTGGGCTGTACCACTTGTTGGCAGGTGAAGCAGACCCAGGAAGTGAAGCTGGCCTTCTCTGAGCAGGTGGTCTGTCTGCAGGGCAAGCAGCAACTGAGTGCCGAGCTGTTGGAGGACATCAGGTGTGTGACATGGCCAGGCATTTGGGCTGCCGAGGTCCAGATTGCATGCTTTAAGGCAGCATTTCTCAACCCCATCTTTGTGGGCCCCCCTAGGTGGTCCACATTTTTGCAGAGATGGGAGGGAGCAAAAACATGGACTGTCGGGGGGGCTCTCCAAGGACGGGTCTGAGAAACGCTGCTTTAAAGGGGGTAAACGCCCCACGTCGCCATTCTAGATGTCCCTTCATGGCTTCCGTCAGGCCTGAGGGTGACTAACTGGTCCAAGCTCTGGTTTTACCACAACACATTGTGGGTTTCCATGCTACTGTTAAGCGGTAGTCCCCTCAATAGTGATTTTGCTACCTATCAACCCCAAACGCCACAGATGGGGCCGTTCCAGCCCAGGGCCTGGAGATCCAGGCCCACGTTACACTAAGGATGCTGGGAAGCACTTGCCTGGGATAATGGACACCCTTTATTCCATTTAAAGCTGGGAATACCCCTTAATGGATGTAAAATGTTGGGAATCCTCTGTTAAGCACCTCTGGAGATCAGCTTGGAGATTGGCATGTCGGCTTGATGTGAGTCCGTTAGCGATTAGCCCCTTTGCCCTGGCGCCCTTCCTCTCCTTGGAGACTAATATCCTGGAGTCTGAGAAATGATGATCTGAATGTGAATCGCTGTTCTGGGTTTTACGTGCTGTGCATCGTCTTGGCAGAATGTCAGGCCGTCGTATGAAGCTTTGAAAAACTACATAAGTTTGCCAAGACAACTGGCCCCAACTGCCTCCCCCACAGTCTCTCTGAAATCCCACCAGCACTTTTCAATAAAGGCTCCTCCTTTAATCCTGACTGGAGACGTGGTCTCTGTGGTCTGCAAGGGTGAGAAATGGCCCTGGCTCTGCTAAGGAGGGCAGGCCTCTGGCCAGTTTGTGGCTGAATTGCAGGCCTGCCTTTCGGAGCTTCCTTTCTTTTTCTATAATGACAATAAAAAAATTATCTTTATTTATATAATATGAAATGCGGCTTAAAGTGCTTCACATGGGATTAAAATAAGATGAATAAAATATGCAGCTAATGTGTGGGTCAAGGAAAGTTTGGAAAGAAGGAATTAATGTAAGAAAATAAACAAAAAAAGAAAAATATCAAATAAGTCAAATTAAAATAAAATTGTAAAAAATACCGTATTATGGATATATCAGCACAGATATATCAGGATATATCAGAGGGAAAGCGAAAATAAATAATAGGCAGTAGAAGAAAAGAGGTAAAAAAGTAAAAAAAAAAAAACAAGAAAATAACGAGAAATATAATAAAACACCATGAACGGCTTTTGTCATTGAACGTGTTAAGCTGTCAGCTTCTCTGATGTCTCCTGGCAGTGAGTTCCACAGTGGAGTGTGAAAGGTAAGAGGGTCAGTAATGTATGAAGGTTGCTTTATAAGCAAGTAAAAGAATCTTAAATTAAAATCAGTTCTAAAAGATATGGCTACCCAGTGGTGGGAAATCAAGATTGGTGTAATATGGGCCATATTTCTTAGTTCTTAATATTCTGGCAGCAGCATACTTGTAACTTTTAAGTAGTTGCTTTCAGCAAACCAGTGAAAAGGGAATTGCAATAGTGAAGGTGACTAGCAATAAAAGCATGTATCATTTTTTCAGCATCATAGGTGATTAAAAGGCTCTTCAGGTGGTAACATAATGTATTGAATGTGGATTTTAAAATTTAGCTCACATAGTTCAAGAATTACACCAAGTTACCTAACCCCAGATTTTGTCTCTGATATCACACAGTCAAGCTTTGGCTTCATTGTCTCTTAGTACCTGAGGACCTAACCCACTACAATTGCTTTTGTTTTTTCTTCATTAAGTTCATTAAGCTCCCTGGAGGCTTGAAGGGCTGTAGGCTTTCAAGGCATAAGTGCCTGGATGGTCGGGGGCCCAGCAGTCGATAAGTAACCATCTATGTAAACAGGAGAAGGTTTGGAGGGGAGGTGTGAGAGGCTGCAGAGACAGCTAATGCTGTATTTCAGCTCAGAGTCCCTAGTCTGAAATTGGAACACCGCCTGAAGTCAAAATTCCTACTTATGAAGTTGAACGTATCTACACAACTGTGAGCCAACAATTCAAGATTGCTGTCCCTTTATCAACATAGGTTAAAGATGCAGTTTTATACTGTCTATTGGCACTTGTCTTATTTGTGGCTCATTAAATTAGCTCAACCAAGGAGACCTCTATAGATAGTTGCCATGAGTGTTTATTTGGTTAAACATTTTAAATGAGTATGTGACCAGTGATTTGGCGAAGCCCGTCTCAGTCTCCCTTTGCTGCAACTCTGAAGCCGACAGATCTGGCTGGGCGACCAGGCAGGAGGCGAAGGAGCCAAACCCCAGACCGGGACGGGGAGCACAAGGTGGTTGAGGGGAGGAGGCGGGCGAAGCGAATAGCTGTAACAGCAACAAAGTGGGTTAGACTTACACTTTATATAGAACCTGGACCGACCGTTGTGATTGGACACATTGTCGTTCATTAGGTCTCCTTGTTTGAACTTTGGTATTCACTTTCGTTTGTACACACAGTACTGTCCAACCGGGACCTGTGGACGTTTTGCTGCTGTGTTTATTTGTGCAAAGTACTGTGTAATGTGTTACCAACTGATATTGCTAACAATTGCAAACAATTAACTGGGGCCTGATTCAGAAAGAAGGATTTCTTGCTTAGCCACGTAACTTTTCAGATTTAAGGTGGTCTGGGATAAATGTAAGTGAGCAAAGTCAGACGAGTTATCCAGCTAACCAAGAAGTCTTGGTCTTTGAAACAAAAAGATGAGTCCTTGGTATTGCTAAATGGCTTGCTGCTTGCTGCACAGAAAAGGGGTTAACTTGGGTGTGATGTCATTCCCAGTTCCGAGTTTCAACCTTGGAACCCAGCATAACACTGCCCGGACTTATGGGCGGGGGTGGTGTTAGACATGCACCCTCATTTACTCTGAACTCGCTCCTTACGCCCCCCACAGGTCCTTCAGCAAGCAGAGGGCTGCTGTTGAGAAGGAGTACGGCCAGGTGAGAGTTCCCTCTGTTTTGGGACTTGGCATGGTTGGATTTTGGGTGTGTGTGTGGCAGGGAGGGGTTAAGCCGATCCTGTTCAAAGCTGATTGGTGGAGGAATTCTGAGGCATTGCTTTCTTATGTTCTCTCTGATTGGGAGAAGCAGGCAGGCAGGGTGGGTTGGTTGGGCTGCAGTCACATGTTGCAGCTATTCAGCCCTGATAGGTTTGTCATAGACAGCAAACAAGGGTGGCACCTAAGATTTTGCTGATGCCATGGGCTTGCTTGATTTTTTATTGTGGGTGCTCTGAAATTTAGGATTTTCCTTAAATGTGCTGGTCACTGCAGTTAATTTTCTGCCGCAACATCCCTGACACACAGTCACAGACATGCACCCAAAAGCATCACTCGCTCCGTGACTGTTACAGTGACATTTAGTGTTATACTAAAGGCAAGATATGAAATTATAGTAATCGCACCAGAAAAATGTAAAATTCTAGAAAAAAAACACAGAAATTTGCAGGTGCTGAGGAGATGCTTCAGCTGTCATCGGCGCGGCTACTACCCCCCCACGCCCCCCATGGTATTACTCTTTGCAGCAGGTCTTTGTTCGGGTATCGTTTTGCTCCTGGAGGTGTGTTCAGCGAAAATCATGCCGCATGATGGGTTGCCCTTGAACTGTGGAGTGTGTGTGTGTGTGTGTGTGTGTGTGTGGGTAGGTATTTTTCCCTCTCAGAAAGTATTATTGATCATAGTCCCAAAAATATCCTGCCCCCTGCATTAGGGTATTTATTGATTGTCCTTCGGAGGCTTGTGCTGGTCAAGGGCCCCTCCCTGGTATCCCACTGATGTGGCTGTTCTGTCATGGCTGGACTCAAATCGCCGGCCTTCCCATCACAGGTGCAGAGGTTTGGCTCACTGAGTTGCAAACTGTCCCCCGAAGGTGAGACAGACCTCCAGCCAGCCTTGACCTCATGACGGATGGGATGTCAGCCTCAGCACAGGGCTGACGCTGTTAACTGTTAATGCTGCCAGGACCTTGCCTTGAAAGGATGGCCAGCTGGGCAGTGCAGCCCTGTGTACGTTGACACAGTAACATGAGTGACACGCTCCCTGCTGTAGTTAGTCAGTAACAGTTATGGGATGCGAGTGGTACAGCCCAAAGTAGACCCTGGATGACATGATCATTTCTTCTGACCTTGATATTGGAAAACTGTGTCCATGATTATGTACACAATAATGAATAAATATAAGATGAGAAAAATTTATTAAAAAATGCGCAATAATCTGGCTGCATAAGTATGTACACCCGTAAGTAAAACTAATACTTTGTTGAAGCACTTTTGGATTTAATCGAGCGTTTTTGGGTACACATCTGCCATCAACTAAAGTGACTTTGAGTAGCCCCAAATAAAGTTCAGCTGTTCTAGCAGGATTTTCCAGACCTTTACTCAGTTGGATCCTACAGCAGAAGCTGTGGTTCACAGAGAGCTTACAAAACATCATAGGGATCTCATTGTTGAAAGGTATCAGTTGGAAGATGGGTACAAAAACAGTTTCATGGCTTTAGATACACCATAGAGCCATTTTTGGAATCATTCTGATCATAGAGGGTGAAGAAGGTGTTTGTGTACAATCTTTGCTACGATTACTTTCCGATGTCCCTGGCCCATGAACGATCGAGGTACACTTACCAATGAGGGCAGCCTCTGTGTTGTAATGATTTTTGTGTGTTTTACGAAAAGGAAGTCAGGGAAGAAACCATAGATTACTCCACACAGGTGACTTCATGATACATCCAGACACAGTCTGATCTGAGTTGTTCACATCAAACATATTACTTTGTTCTACTTGTTGATGCTAATATCTAACCTACAGCCAGTATGTTGTTACTTTACACTTTTTATTAACAGGTCCTAACCATTGTAAAACTGGGTTGGCAGTAAATTGCCTGTTGACTGCAGAATAAATGACTCTCTATAACCCCATGCCAAGTGTTTAATATTTGTTAACAGAGCCTGAATCCATTTAATCCGTTTTCATTTCTTTAAATATATATTTTATTTATATTTTATTCATTTAGGATGTTTACATTTTTTTGACATTCCAGATGTGGGAATATTCTTAAGAGTGAATAGTTGGAAAGAGGCACTTGCAGTATTATGGTTTTATCATTATATCAGTGGCATTAAATGACAATATTACTGTTACTGCAATTTTTTGTGGGACAAAATATCGTTCAACTACAGTAGTTATCCTAACAGGCCTAGTCACACCACCCATCCCACAATTCTCCTCTGTCACCCGCCGAATTGCACATGAACCAGGAGTAGCTGGCCAATCAGCTTCAGTTCTTTGAGGACTGCGCCCAAGGAATTACCACACTGCCCTCTGTTTGGGGGGTTTAGAATGATATGGCGGATGTCTCAGTTCAGCCAAGATCACTGTTTTGCATGTGTCGGTGTTGTGTTGGGTTCTGTGTGTGCTGTGCCGATCCATTGAGGTCACTGATAGACTGAATCACTTCCCTGCTGTAATTGTCATTGTTTACTGGGGGTGAATGAATAAGAGTAGGGAAATTTTCCATGGTGAGTCTGATGGTGAAAAGGGTATTTTTGCAAACATTGAAGAGTTGATACAAAGGTCAGTCACAGTTATTTCTGTTTGCAAAGTGTTTTGCTTTTTGGAACCTTTTTTGAACAATTTCTGACCTAATTCCTGACTCACCATTGTGGTGAGGGACTTCTTGCTTTTGCAGTATCTTTGCAACCGATGATGGAAATTTCGCCAGATGAACAGCACTGTCCACATGCATACCCCCACCATGACTGTTTGCACACTAAGCTAGTGGCTCTGAGCCTCCTCTTCCCGTTTCCTGTCTGTTTTTCATTCCCCTGAGGAATGTAGCCAGTACTTGATAAAGCTGGTGGGGGGGGGGCAGCCCAAGTTGCCAGGTTCCAGAATCTCGAGGACAAAGACCATGCTGTCCATCCGCTGCTTACAGACCTGAGCAGAGAGGGTGGGGTGGGGTGGTGTGTGTGTGTGCAAGAAACAGGAAGTGGAAGGTGGGGCTTCCGCTGACAGCATGAGGTTGTGGTCTTGTGTTGTAACAGCCACAGGCATAAATGTCTTGCTCCTGCCCCTCTCTCCTCCTTCCCCTCTCTCCTCCTGCCCCTGCATCTTTCAGGCCCTCCAGCGGTTGGCCATGCAATATCAGAAGAAAGACAGAATAAAAGGAGACTCTGCAAGCTCTTGGTAAACAGTGTTGTTCAGAAATCATATCGAGTATCACCATTAATGTAGTATTAGCATAAATAATTCATATTAAATAATAAGCTAAATAAATGTGTATGTTCTGACATTCTTACTCCAGTGGGAGTAATTTCTCGTTGAGGGTATAGGCTCTACCCCTCAGCCCTCCCCATTCACCACCCCTCACTCTGTCCCCGCACAGTGGTGTGTTTGCAGTGTGGCGCTCTCTGGTGGAGGCCACAGCACGTTGCGGGGCAGCTCGTATTAGCACCGCGGAGGGATACCGTTCGCTGACAGCTGAGGTGATGAAGACGCTTCGGGTTTCCCAGGATCAGCGGGCCAAGCGGGTCAGTACCGGAGGAGGCCGCTTCTCTCTGCCGGTGCCCACACCTCCTCAGCTGTGCTCCAGGCCAATCTGCGGGGTCCAGTGTGGCCGAACGGCCTCTCCTCCAGCCATACTGCCTAATCAGGGGCAGCTTGACTGCCTGCCCTTATAAACAGCAGAAGGTTGCTGGTTCTGGGTCCCAACGGGGCATCTTAGCAGAACTGCTGCAAATAGATTATCCATCTGAAAAGTGAAATGGTATTACATGCTGCCTAAAAGTAAAACTGAAAATACTCTGGTGTACATGTACTGTTACTTTTGCTAGATATGGTAGTCCTGCTAGTAGTATTGCTGATAGTACTATTGTTAAACGTACTTATACTGCTACTAGTACTGCCACTAATATTGCCACTAGTAATGCAGTCTCACTACTTTGACAGTTATGTTCAGACCCAGTATATAACCAGCTCCTCTCCCCCTAGGGCCTGGAGCAGCTACAGCGGGTCCAGGCTGAGCTTGTGGAGGCAGTGCGCGAGCTGAATAACACCCAGAAGCGTTACTGGCAGATGGGCCGCATCACCGATGTGGCCAGGGGCAAAGCAGCCGATGCCCAGGCCAGGTGAGGCGGTCCGGGGACCTGTGTGCCGTCTGTAACCTGGTAGCCTTAGTAAATGAAAGTATAGTATAACATCCTAACCTTGTGCTCTCATATACCTGCATTTCGGGTCGAGTCTCATACACTCTGACCTCCCCTTTCAGAACCAAGAAGAGTGATCACGGAATCTTCCCTTTCAGGACTGGAGTACAGAAGATGAGTGCAAAGGTACTTCCGTATTTCTCTGTATTATGTATACACATTTTTAGTTATTGTAACTTTTTAGTTTAATGTAAGATGTTTTTAACTGTTGACTTATTCTTAATTCTATTTTGATTTGCACAGTCTAAGGGTCGAAGGTACATTTCACTACATGTTGTACTGTATAACCATATATGTGACTATAAAGTGTCACAAAAGCAGTTCCACCCAAAATAACTAGTTTCCTAGCAAAGGACCTGCAGGTTCCCAGGTTCAAAACTCAGTACAGAAGTTGCGTCTTTGGTTGATATATTTGATGTTCTTTTGATGAAGAATCTTTAATATGTTTGTTAAAATGTCTACATTCTGCCTGGTAGCACTGTGTGGGAGCTTTTTCTAGACAATGGACTTTGAAAATTAGTTTGGCAGTTAAATGAGCAGGTTGTAATCAGGAAATAACCCATTATCTACAGACAGTACTACTCCTGTCTGAAATACCCAATAGCTATATAAAATGTCTTTCTAGTTGAAATTGTGATATAATCAGTTCCCTGGAAACCAAAAGCATATGAGGTAATCACGGTGGTGATTCAGCTGTGTACCAAGGTGACTGTAAGTTCCACCCTGTGTAATTACTGCCCCTCTGCACTTAGCAGGATGCTGGCATACAAAATTCCCCAGGGTTGATAGAAGTACTGCTCTGTCGCCGCCCCTGTGGCGAACTTTACTCCTTATCAGCTGTTTTTTTTTTTTTCGTGAGGGAAAAAATTATGACAGAAAGATCAGATACTGCAATCACCACACTTGGAGGGCAATAGGAATGACTAACTCAAACATACCCAACATGAGCATCTGTGAAAAAGCCTCAAACTGCTCAAACTCTTATCTTTTGCTTTCTCTGATTCCGCCGGGTCTTTAGCTGGGTTCACAACAAGCTGACCGCAGAAAAAGTAACAGGCAACCAAGGCCAACAAACGATCGGCTGCCATCAGCTCCCATCTTCTACAAACAGCAGCTTGCAGTCTTTCTGAGCCCAGTTTCATCAATCTGGCTTCAGTTGTAAAGCTCTTTTTGATAGGTCCTGGCAGGTAAACATTGGCCCAGATTAGATTTAATAAATCAGAGTGTTTTATTTTGATACAAAATAGGAACAAAAAAAATGAATGTCACGGTTTTTGCGATGTGGATTTTAGGGTAAGATGGGCCATACGATTCCATGGTAGTTGATTGTTGGATTTTGGCATGAACCTCCTCAAAAAACTTTGTTTTTCAATTTTTATTTTGGTACCTTGTTTAGTGAGGTTTTATAGGCTTCTCTGAGAAGATTGAGTGTGAAATTGATCAATACCTTTGATTGAACCACTGGGAAAAAAATCTGTGTATTTCAATCGATATTTTCAGTGCAGTTTTTGAAAGAAATAACAAGGGATAGATTGCCAAAAAGAGTGAGAAAGTATTCTTTATTGTCATGGAAAAAAAAACATTTATATGTGACATTTCTGGACAGTGAGTAGTATCTGAAGTGCTTTACTCCTGTTTTTATACTTTCCATTGGTCCCCACCCATGAATTTAGCTTGGCTGCAGATGTGCTCCTCTAGCTCCGGTGCTCAGTCCTCTTTCGCTCTTCCCTTCGTTTGTCCCGCGGGGAAGCTCCAGGCACGCCTGACCGACTGCCACCGCCGGCTGACTGAGGTGCGCAATGAGAACCTCCTGGCCCTGGCGGCCGTCCGCGCGCATCAGCTGCACTACGCCTCTGCGGAGCTCCCCGCCATCATGAGGGTACGTGGGCCCTGTCTTTACCTGTAATTTCTTGCCTTACCCGTGACGGGGAGGGCCCCTCTGTGCATGTCAGCAAAGTTAGCGTTGAGTTTGCAGATTTCCACTCTATACACAGGGAGGAGGAGGGGGCGGAAGAGTTTGAAACAATAAGCGTGTAGCATCATTTCTGCCAGAAACCGATCATCTTCTTTTAGAACACAGCGCCCACACGTGTCGCCAAGATAGCCGCCACTTCCGTCCGTCTCTACTGCTGAAAAGAAGAAGAGCGGCACACTGACAGCGAGGCCCGGCGGCTCAGTTTTGCTGAGCCGAACAGGCAGTTAGCAGGATCTGGGCATTGGAGGGCAGCGGAAAGTGCTGAGTCGGGGTGGAGAGGGATGCCTGGGGCAGTGTGGCATGTTGAATTTATGATGAGTCACCGTGAGGCTGCTGGGGGAAGCTCCGCTTCCTGCTTGCTCGCGGTTTCTTGAACATTCATGTTGACCCTGAAGTGCAAACTCAAGAAAGACTCCGAATGGCCGACACTTGTTTAACTTGCAACTTGGATTTTCGGGACTCCTCAGAATGAACCGCTGATTATTTAAAAACACGCTAAAAAAAGCAAGCTGAAGCGGCGGCCCTGGAGGCTTATCGCTGGCGTTATTTCCCCTCACAGAAACCTGCCTACCGCACTCTGATGTGGTACCTTGTGTTGCTTTGTTGTACTTCAGAAATGAGTAAAGGCTCCTTCCAGCTTTTAGAGTTTGGCTAATTTCCTGACCTGTGAACAATATGCATCCTGACGCTGGGCCAAATGGTAACAAATGGGGAATGCTGGGACTCTATCTTTTCATGTGGTGTTGGGCCCTAGAGCAAGACCCTTAACCCCCCGGGGGCGGCGCCGCCCCCCCCGCGCGCCCCCGGGGGGGGGGGGGGGGGGCGGCCCCCAAGCCCCCATCTGTCTTATGTGAACCGTGAAGGCAAGGGCAGCACCTTCCAGCCGGGGGGGGGAGAGGGGGGGGCCCACCTTGCTGATGTGCAGTTGCTGCTGCTGGAACTGCTGCTTGTGCTTCTCCAAAAACTGCTGGTGCTGCTGCTGGACGACGAGCTGCTGCAGGGCCTGGGCGCTCTGGGGCAGGGGGGCCGACTGGGTGCGGCCCAGGGGCCGGTGCTGCCGCAGCTTGTGGATGGAGGGCGACTGCAGGGGCAGCGCGCCCAAGCCTGCAACACAGCGGGCACAAGCCTGCTCACCTCTGACCGGGGCCCCCGCAAAGCTCCCTGGCTTCGGCATGTGGGGTTTCAATCACCAGTTACCACCAGCACCCCGGACTGCGGTCATGGCACCTACCTCCCACTAGGGGGCCCTGAGCGGCCGACTGCTCCAGGAGCACCATGTGCTGCAGGAGAGGGTTATGTGCCGGTGAGCCATCCCGCTCCAGGGCCGAGGCACTCAGGTAGGAGGGCAGGTGGGCCCCAGGAATGAAGGCTGTGGACAAGGGCAGGCCAGCCATCGCCAACCTGTCGCCGTCCTGCGGGCCGGAGGCCACCTGTGTGGTTGGGGGGAGGGGGGCAGTAACATTCCAGCCTTAGTCAAACCAAAACAAAACGTTATATCATCCTGAGGCCCAGATATGCGTCACTAGGCTCCTTCAGCCTCCGGGGGTTAAAGGCAACATGCAGTGCCTGCTGTCTAGACAGACATGGCGTCTAAAGATCGTTCTGCTCAAAGCCAATGTGCACGAACAGGCTGGGAGTGAGGGAGTGAGAGAGAGAGAGAGAGAGAGAGAGAGAGAGACTCACACTGGAGGGGCTGGTGGCAGGCAGACCCAGGGTGATGTTTGGGAGTGAAGGCGACGTGTACAGAGACAGCTGGCTCACAGCACCCTCCCGACTGACCAATCGCTGGGCCAGGGATGGCTGGAAGGGGGCGCCAGAGAACGGAGAGGTCAATAAACGAGGGGCAGGTCAGTGATCCAGTGTGGTGGCAGTGGCACCCCGTGGACATGTCTGCAGACGCCCTCCAGCAGGTTGAAGGGTCTCGTCCTCAGGATATCAGCCGTGTCCGCTCTCAGGCAGCATGACATTAGCCAGACCCACTCTCAATAAACATTTCAATGAAACGACTGAATGTATTTTTTTATAACGCCCCAAGGCTCCTGATAAGTGTGTGTGGCAATCCATTATTACGTTTACACAGAATGCTGCATGAAACTGGGAACAGGGCAGCAGATAAGAAAGAAAGCCAGAGGACTACGGAGAAGGAGAACTAAAAACTCCCCGAGTAGGAAGATGAAGAACTTGTAGGGGTCCAAGGTGGACTGGCTGCCCAACACCCACAAGTGTGGCTGCCAACGTTACAGGAAATGGAAAGAATGGGGCCGCTTTACAAAAGCAAGGTGTCAACCGGGTTCACGGTCAAACATGCGGAAAGTGTGACGGAGCGGGTTCAGGGTGCAGAAGCCGGCGTTTACCTCCACAGGGCTGCCGGACAGAGAGCTGCCGATGCCGTTCTCGTTGGTGATGTTGCTGGAGCTGTTGTTGGGGGAGCTGGGCCCAGAACCGGGGGCGCTGTTACACGCTGAGTCTGCAAAGGAGATTCCCATTAGAAGGGGTCGGCGCAGGTCCGAGAGCCGGGTTTAGGCCCGGCGGTAGGGGTCAGGACTAGGGGCGGGGCCTACCGGCCATGTCCAGCGATCGCTTCTTGGCAGTGTTGATGGGACCATCCTTCCTGCGAAGCAGTGGGCTGCTGCGTCGCTCTGTCACCTTCTGCTTCAGCCGCGACCTCAGCTTCAGGTTGGGCTCCGACGCTGGGGGGGGGGGGATCAGACCATCAAGGTGGGTGAAGCGAACAGATCCGAACTGAGAAAGAAATGTCTTCAACGGCAGGACACCATTTGTCTCGTATTTTTGCATCCGGACTAGCATTTTTTACACCCACCCACCCCAATAATCTCGCCAGTGGAAAGCCACTAAATTAACGGCCTGATTCGAGCTGGAACCCGAAGACACTGCTGGCGTCGACAGCGGCTGATACCCTTGCATTTCTTTCCTTTTCTTGTAAAAACGCTAAAAGGGTCATAAAGGGCGTGTTAATGCACAAAAAGGCGGAGCATCAGATATTCCGGAAAACACTTCGGCACCCCCCCTCCTCGCCGATGTATAATGTATGAACTCAAAGTGCAGAAGCCCTAAGCGAGAGCATCATGAAATAACACCAGTGAATATCACAGGCCCACCGCTTCCATCCGGAGACGCATTCTTCCCTTAATGTGAGGATGGACGAGGACCCCAACTCTCACGGTTTAGCGGTTAAGGCACTGGCCTTGAGACTGGAACCTCTGGAATTCCTGGCAGTCCATTAACCGGAACCAAGCGGGTGAGCGAATGTCCAGCGGCAGGCCACCTGCTAATGCAGGCCGCCCACTAATGCAGGCCGCCTGGCCGCCCAGCGCCTCTTCACTGCCCCCTGCTCCAGGACGTCACTGCATGCGCAGAAATTAACGGCACGGTGCTGACGCTGTGGCTGGCACACAAAAGGGTGTCCTCCACCTGACCTGGGTCTGTCAAACACCACAGGGCACCACATGGTTTGTTGCCCGTTGCCACCCACCTCCCAGCATGCACTGGGTTCCGGGGGCAGGTAACAGGTGAGCGATTTCCTCACAGCTCTGCCCTTTTCATACTGAGGTGAGATTAATTGCTCCTGGCCAGTATGAATATTGGACAGTGACCCTTCTCAGTGTCTCAGTCATGCTGCCTCGACCAGATGCTGTGGGCCTGTGACTCGGACCACAAGCTGTTCACCTTCGAGAGGCATCATTTCAAAATTCTCCAGTAAGATCGGATCAATGCGCATAAGCGTTTTAAACATTGTTACCCAGACCACATGTAACCAGACCATCCCCCCGAATACACGGTGATCTAAAGGTCCCAGTCGGAGGAGTGCTGTGAGGGGGCGGGATCAAGCTGAGCCGGAGCGGCCTATGGGGGCCTCCTGGGAACGTGCGAGGAGCTGGCAGTGAGTGACGCACGCCTGCTCCAATCGGGGGCCAGAGCTCGCCGTGTGCCACGCAGTGAGAAAGATAAGCAAACTGGCAGGGGTGTGAAAGTGGGGAGCGAGGGCCGTCTGTGTGCTGGCGGCGCGTCAGAAAAGCAGAGGGATGATGAGGGAAACCCCCACACCGCCGCCCCCCCCGATCACAACAAAAAAAGACACTCTTATACATTATTGCTCTCATAAGGAGATGATGGAGAGCTGGTGAGAATGTATGCACTGTACGATTAAATTAGAGCTCAATTTATGCGCCACGAGCCAGAATCAATCACAGATGGAATTAACAGGGAAAAAAAACACACAAAACAAAAAAAAAAAAGGACATTTTCAGATTATTTTTACGTTTATGTTCCAGTGTATTTAAAAGAATTACAGCAAACTGCCTAACAAAAACACGCAAGCAGGGAGAAGGCGGCCTGGGCGTGATGGAGATGGGCACGTGGGGCATGGCTGTGCGTGATGGAGATGGGCACGTAGGGCATGGCCAGCCGGGCGGGTATCTGCTTGTGACATCTGCTGGTCCCCCGCTGTCGGTGCAGAGCGGTGAATCCACTGAGGGGCCGCGGGCCGATGGTGACGCAGCACCTCGCTATCTGCTCACTGCCCGGAGCGCCGCTGAGCGGGCTGCCTCTCGCATCAGCGCGCTTATAAATAAACGAGAGGAGACATGCAACGACTGGTCACTGGCCACGCGCATCCCTCCCCCCTCCCTACCAGACAGCAGGAGGCTGTCATTTTATTTTTATTTTTTTTACCTTCTCTTAGTAGACAGACAGAACGCGATCTGGACATGAGGATGGGACATGTGGGGACGTTCAGTAAAGCTCAGAAATCCTGTTCCCTGGGTGTGGTGTGGGGCCAGGAGCACACAACGGCAGATGCCACTGAACGTCGCATTAATTCCCGCCCACAGTTACGTGCTGGCCCAATCAGAAGCGCCGGTAGCTTGTGGCACTCCGGTTATTTCGGTTTTGGCATTGCTGTCATATTGGGATCCATGGCATCAATTGGAAAATGGCAGGGAGGTGTCCGTGTAAATGTGCTGGATCTCGTGAGAGGATGTCCGGAACGACACCCTCCGGCTTCTGTGACCTGAGTGTCCGTGGACGTTAGGAAGGGTCGACACAGGGCTGGGATTTTGGGACTGGGGGGGTGGGGGGGTCATACATCACATTACTGCCAAGCACAAAGGCTACTATGTTCCGAGCTTTGAGCTCCAGAGCTCCACCCCCTGATAAGTGTGCCTGTTCTCACTGGGTCATGGGAAACGTGGAACAAAAGCCCCCGTAGAGCAAGGACGGGGATGTCGGGTGGAGTGAGCCAGGGTCAGATGGGGGCGTAGGCAGGCGGTGAACTGGAGGGTGAGGCCAGAACCGGACTGGGGGCTGACAAAACGGGGCAACAGACAATCGGTAGCCTGTGTGGGACAGTCCCACTTGGCATCCATGACCGATATGTGGCCAAAAGAACCTGAGACTGGTTTGGAACATGACGTATATAAAAAAATAACACACTGTAAAAGATCGAATAGGCTTCACCCGAGGAACGATACGCTACGGCTGGAGCTGGAGAGGGTGGCCCAGGTGCACATGCTCAACCTCACACCACGGACGCTTCCTGGTGACATTGGAAATGTCAGGGGGCGGCGCCCAGGAAGGGGTGTAGGAGGAAGCCAGCATCAGGCCATGGAATGAATCGGGGGCTCATGAAGAACTGCCATGATTTACATAAGCAAATCCCACAAGCCTGTCACCTCAGC
>JABFDZ020000002.1:28100495-28114073 GCA_019775955.2 Pollimyrus isidori
CTACCTGTTCGTGTAAACTCCGCGTCTGGGTTAACATCCACGCTACACAAACTATCCGCGATCGCCAGTCTTTTTCCACGCCGGCTGTGGGAAATCCTGACAGGTTACATAACACTTTCCTACTATTCGACTATGAGGTTCATAGTCGAATCAGACGTCTATGAATCGAATCGTCGAATCTTCGACTATTAGAAGTCAGCCCTACTAATTTCCATCAAATTTTCTGCTCAGACAACAACAAAACAGCGTGTTCATGGAGGCAGACATGTTTGTTCCGAGATGTGTAGCTTGATCGCGAAATCTGTCCGGTCTCACACCTTGGAATTAGTCGAAATAAACAAACGCGCAAACGTGCGTTCCGAGTGAGCCAACCCGCTCGGGTGAGCGGTTCAGAACCGGCTGCATGATTCCGGCTGTAAAGGGAGCTAATTCACTAAATCACGGCTGTGTGTGATCCATATGCGTATGAAGTTGTAGCAGCTATACTTACTACTATAGCCGTATTTATCTTGTAATAAATTTGAAATGATTATAAGAGGTATGTACATGATGGGCTTTATAGTTTAGTCATGGGGTAGTTGGGACTCCATGGATTCGGGTTAATGGAGACCTCAGATTCGTGACTCGAGTTATTTAACGGATCTGGGTTATTCACCCAGGTGAGTCATGAATCACCCAGCTCTAATCCACAGTAACTCATAGGTTAACTTGAGACAAATCAGAAGAACTAGACCACAATCGTTTGAGGAAGTCTGCTGAGTGTTCTGCCATACAGTGTCTCGCACAGGAGCTTCTTCACAGCTTCACACTGCTGTCCTCCCAAGCTCCAGGCTGGTGAAAGTAGAAGCTACAGCTGAACCCAATTCCACCACTGGAAGGCCGCCATCTTAGCCACTTATTGAACAGTTGACTTGGGGGTGCCCCACCTTGGCACAGACAAGCAGGTAGATTTGTCTGTTAATGGTTCAGCCCTTCGATTCATGCTGCCAAGGACCCTGTGTTCGTTGTGCTAATTCCATTTTGCCGGAACCATGGGGTTACTGGACTCCACAAATGAGACCCGTGTGTTGCTGGCATTGATGTAGTTAAGGTTTTACTTTAACCAGCGGTATGGTTGCCCTTGAAACTCTGCCAAAGGGATTAAAAGGAGGCATGAAAGCCGTGCTTTTCAGCTGGAAAGTGGCTTAATGACTGTAGAGCGGATGTGTGAGGAGCTTGACTGAAAGGTTTAGCATATTTCAGGTTAGCAGCTGCAAACTCTTACAGTGCAGATTTACCACATGCACAGGGGAAAGAATCCACACCGAACACCGCCTGCTTACTATTAGAGCCTATCAGAGAAAATGGCAGGGATTTTTAGAGGAAACCGAGAAATAAAAGCCTAGAAATTAATCCAAGTGGAAAAGGTGCTCTTCAGGCCTAAGCCAGAATTCAGTTTGTCTCAAACTTAGGGAGGCCAGCTAGGTAAACCTGGTTAGTACAGGGATGGGGAACCTGTCCCATGGAGGGCAAGTGTGGGTTTTTGGGATGGCCTCTGAATAGGCCACATGAATGAACCTTCGAACCACTGTTGTATTCCTGGCTGACTGAGAGGTCATCCCAAAAACCTGCACTCACACTGGCCCTCCATGGAACTGGTTCCCCATCCCTGGGGTAGAGTGTGGTGCTAACAGTGCCAGGGTCACTGGTTTGATTGGCCATATAGACCAACCATGCTTTCAAGAAGCTCCCCTGAGATCAACAAAGCTTATCATTCGTGAGCTACCTTACATGTTAGTATCAGTAATACATAGTCCTTGTTTGATAATGCTATTGTAATTGCTGCTATCGATGTTGCCATAAACTGTACTTCAGACTGACAGCTCTCAACCAGAATGTCACTAGTGCCAGTTTTTAAAAGTTTGCTGAAATTGCCATCAGCCAACATCGTAAACACCATCCCTATGCGGATCGCTGCAGGTCCTGCCTGAGGTGATTCTCCTGTCAACAGCTTGCCAAACAAGTCACGAAGATTCAAGGCCTCCTAAGCCAGGTAACAGGAGTTCGGTGATTATCTGACAAGCAGAATCTGGGGTGTAACGACAGCGCAGCCTGGCGTAGAGCCCGTAGCCTAGGTTTAGAACGAGAGCATCCAACTGAAAAGGCATAAATCTAATGTCAGCACAACCAGTCATGCTGGCATTGAGACCTGAAGAATACAGAATAGCAATTGGAGTACAACATCTACATTTTATGGCATTTGTAAATCTCATAAAAACTGGGAAACAAACCCAGCACACTGACACAGGTGTACATCTGGGCAGCTTCCAGTTAGGATTTCCTAGTCTTAGTCCTCATCCTTGGTTTAGGTTAAATGCAAATTAGTGTTCTTTGTATGCATCTGATATTGCCTGAAATGATGTATAAATCCAGTGGCCCCTACCAGGGCAGACCTCCCCTCTGCCGCCCCCTGCCTGAGACAAAGTGTAACCATCTGACCAAGTCGTCTCCCCTTCAGAAACTGGAGCCCCAGGCGGCTGCCTGTGTCACTTAATGGTTTGGCCAGCACTGCTCCGTGGAATCACCTTGAAGATACTTCCTATGTGGCTGAGGCAGGCTTGCATGAGGTTCATACCTGGCATCAACGTGCTCACAAACATTCTGGGCCCCCAGCATCTCCTTAAATGCTTCCATATTTGCTGAGAGGAAAAGGAAATGGCTTAATTACATTTCTCTTCACAGAAGAACAGTACCTTTGTAGAGCACAACACAAAACTGGGTGTTCTTGAATTCTGCATGAACAGATGGTAAATGCTGCCTCCATTATAACAGCATAACCCTAGGCATAAGATATGAATCATGCCTGAAACCTTGACTAATATGACAGGATACTGCCACTCAATATGTCGACCTGAGCTCATATTCAAGGGATGTGTGAGGCACAGGTCTGGTAGTCCATCGAGGGACCTAACTTGGAGATTGCAGCCATCAACAACTGGTCTCCCAGTCCACAAATTCACACAGCACTGTACCTTCATTCTCAATAATGCACTTCAGGATTTGTTCCACTGTGTCCTGGTTTTCCTCAGATCCATCCTCTGAATTCATAAGGAGAGTGAATAAAATGAATATCACAAAGACTGTTCCTATTACTCCACAGTTCAAATGCTCCTAAGCATGCTGACAATTGACACATGTAGGATGTTTACATAAATGATACTGCTTGGAAGCCTGCTGGCTTTTCTGTATCACGTGGCAAGATTAAAGTCCAGAAAGTGCCTTCACCATGTGTAGCTACCTAGTCAAGTCCACGTCTCCAGAACATTACCTACCGTTGTTGGCAGCCACCTTGTCCTGTCCCTCCTCCTCGTCTTCGGGTTCACCTGTGCGGCAGCGGTAACCCTTCTTCTTCAGCATGTGGCAGATGAGGAAGCCAAGGAGCCCAGTGAGGAAGAAGAAGAAGACCAGGAGGAAGATCATGTACTGGGGAGGGGGTTCCCCCACGCTTGACGTGACTTGGTCCGTCATTGGCTTCTTGTTCTCTCACGCGGTACTCTTGGCAGAGTGGGACCTGCACAGAGGTGGGTAAGGGGTACTGTATGACTCTCTGTTTTATCTGGGCCCTTCAATGAGCAGTAGGCTCTTTCTTCTCCATCTGGGCCTTCTTGTTATGAGCAGATAACAGCTGGCAGGGGTCCCATGAAGCGCTGGTATGCAAACTCCACCTTTATCTGGATGAACATGCATGAGCAGCAGACCTCGGCTAGGCACACACCCAAAAGCTTCAGGACTGGCAAAATGTTCCGCCCCACGCGTCTAATCCATCAGCTTCCATGTTCGCCTGTCTGCATCTGTTAACTATCCAACTGTGATGTTCCTTTGACTGAATGCATTACCATACTCAGAAGGTCTCCAAGCAGATCTTCAAGGACAGACACACCTGCTAGTAGACAGCAGTCACTATGATGAGCTCCCCAACAAGAGGGGCTTCATGTTCTGTGGGCCAGTAAAAGACCAGGTAGTCTCA
This sequence comes from Pollimyrus isidori, assembly GCA_019775955.2. NCBI lineage: Eukaryota > Metazoa > Chordata > Actinopteri > Osteoglossiformes > Mormyridae > Pollimyrus > Pollimyrus isidori. The sequence continues at coordinate 28,104,502 of JABFDZ020000002.1, forward strand.
GGTAACCATGTTAAGAAGTGAATATAGTGGTGCTTGTTTGAATGGCTGTTAACATACTAACAAAACCAGCAGATAATGCATCATACAATTCACCAGATACCAGTACACATACCCCAAACACTTTGCCAATCAGACACCTCCATGTTTACATCTCTACACGTCTAAATGTATCATGTGTCAGATGCCTGTTTACACGCATTTTGCAGAAATTGACAATCAGTCATCGGAATGATGTTTGCAGGATTGAAGTACCGTTACACATTCATGTATATTAATGCCATTGATAGCTTGTGACAAATGACTTAATATGCAAAGTTTAAAGCTAAATGTCAAGTATTTACATCATGTTAATTTACCACAGGGGTTTTGTTGGAGATTTCGGGCCCCAGGAAAGCATATCATGTTGAGCCCCCAAAACCTGACCAATCATATTATGTTCTAAAATTAAGGCCCCTGTTGCTCAGGGGCCCATGGAATCATTCTAATTATCCTGCAGTCTTTACTATAGTACTAAATGTTCATGCATTTGAATAAAGATGCGTTCATGTGGAGTTATAGTTAAGCTTAATGGTTCTATTCATAAACATAATTACAACAGAACTGACCAGCAGAATATAACATAAATATTATCAGCACTGTCGAACAATAGACTACAAAACCTGTTCCCTTCCTGCATGGCCGTTATCTCAGGTTGCCCTCAAGGTCACTTTGCATTGCACTTCAAGGTCTCCTCACATCCTTCAGGATCATTATTTCCTCATTTTGGGAAGAAATCTAACTTGAACTGCATCATTAAAGCGAACAACTCACCCGGCCGTCTGCATACAGACGCTGTCTGTCACCGGTAGTGGCTACTTCACAGGGTACTCCCACACCAAACATGCCCATCACTCAAACAACACTTCTGGTGTGACAATAGCATTTGTGTTGGATCATCTTCAGTTGTCCATCTCTACTGTAGTGGAGAAATGTCGTCATGAATGGCTCTTTGTTTCACTGAATGGTCTGGCAGCAGAGACCAAAACAGAAACCCCCCCCAAATCCTGCCTTCTGAACTTAGAGTTAATAAACATCACCAAGCACCTTGACGTAATTAACACCCATTATCGCAAAACTCCACTTTCATCATAAATACAGTGATAATCCCTGTGCAATTGCATTGTTCCTGCATTTTATTTTTTGCACTTTTTTGCTCTCTAACTGAAACTAGCAGGGATAGCTTACAAAAACAACATCAGCAAAACTGAAATCAGGCTGCAGTTAGCCTGCTAGGCAGCAACATCCATCACATATGATATATTTTATATAAATCCCAGAAGGGTGGCTGATCACCATGCCTGACACCAGCGGTCACACCACATATAAAATCACTTTGATCTGGCATTTTAGCTAATGTGACCCTAATGGTGTTTTTCCACTGGCATACAGGACCCAGCCCATACCCAACCTGTACCGTGAAGAGAGACTAGCTACAGCACAGTTCCAGCGTGCTTTGCTTTTCCACTGCAGTAGGTTCCGCTTGGTAAAGGCATTGCTGAGTTTGGAGAGTGACAGTGGCATGTAACTGAAGAGACGCTCATTCACTGTTCACACGGTGTACACCATGATTTACTAAATGTGCTAATACCTGCTTGCACGCCTGTGAGAATCGTTGCGTTATGTTAGCATCAAACTTTTGCAGAATTACCATTCGCTTGCATAAATTTGCATCATGAATCCATTCCATTGAGGCATTCTATACTACTTTTTTAAAAACGGAAGGTTGGCAAGTTTCGAATTCTGGGTTAAAATTTTGTGAATGTATCAATATATGGCGATCTGTTATACTACTGCATCCATGCATACTGACACAGATCACTGGTTCTTTGTTAACTCTTGACTGCACATTTCTACCAACCAGCTCGGTTTGGTCACGCATTCGGTTCTGTTATTAAGCAGGGCCATGTCAGTGTGAGTACAGCTTGTGTGCAGCTTGCACAAATTACAATGGAAAACCATCTCTTCGCAATTTGGCTTGGGTACGGCTTGCTTCTTGGTGGCAGAGTGACAGTGCCATTAGTCAGGCAATAAGTGAACCTCTTCACCAATCTGGATGCTGTATGTAATCAGATGCAGCCACACAATTGGCTGTTTGGAGGACTGGACTGTTGGTGACCAGATAATGTGGCCACTGACTGCACATGTGATGTAAGTGACTATACAGAAGTTATGAACAGGAAGTTAAATGTTAAGTGGAAACTGAACTTCAGCTTACCAGGTAGGTCAGTAGTAGGATATGCAACGTAACAAGCCTGTAGAAACCTTCTCTCCGAACAGCTTCATGTGTAGACTGGGCTACATGGCCTGAAACCTTCTAGAGAAGAACACATAACCGTTGCTGCATCTTACAGCCAAGACTCTGGAGACAAAGACTGTCCAGCTGATTCTCCTTTAGAGCTGGGGGAACAAATCCTAAGAGAACCTGGATGAGAAGATTGAGAACACCCCCAGTGCAGCCTGCCACGCGGCCACAGCACCGTATTGAACCCGGAAACACTGCTGATCTCACTTCCTCAAGTACGAACATGAGCAACAGAAATAAAACGCAACCGCAGACGATGCCATGTCAGTTTGACAAAGGCACAGAGAGACACAGTGTTTCCGTGCTAAACTGAAACCCAGACAGTCAACTCATTTATACTTAAAGAAGAATGAAAAAGACCACATGCAACAATATTAAAGTAGCTCCAGAGGAAGGTAACAAACAATCTTTTAGTCATGCAGTAACCCTACTGGCCTTATGAAGGGAGTTCTAGTGAGTTCTCAGACAAGTGATAATCTCAATTGGGCTTTGACAGATTGTCTATACAGTACATCAAATGGTCGGGAACAGCAATGAGGAATCCCTACGGCTATTAATTACAGTTCACCAATACCCATGAGCCTTGATTACTTGTTTAGTATATGTTAATTATTCCAGGGTGAAGCTGATGGAAGGGTCCACATCTGGACATTCGCCCTGACTGGAGCAGGACATGTTTTGCTTTACATATTTGATTGTATAGGATGGAATGTCTTATAAATTCCTATTAAATATCAAGCCGCCCTCTGCCGCACTCTGGGATTAGCCATCAGTGATTTATTTACATGAAGAACATATTGGGAGAGATACAGTCTTTGACATGTGGGGACAAATCTGCATTTACAATAAAGTTCATCAGCATAGGAGCAAGATACCATTCCCTTTCACGAAATGAGGTATATACCCTCAAGTTGCCCGTTTAGCACTGCTTTTGCCCATCACACAGCGCGTGTTATACAGCGCTCTGCCAGACCGTGGGAGCCACAGATCGGATATAAATAAGATTCAGGAGCCGCCTAGAAAGCGGAAGGTCCCGACAGCCATGACACGCCGGGCTCGCCTCTCACACCAATGCATCTCTGGGTGAATTATGGACACCGACAGAGGCCGACCTTGGATTTTCCATGCAGGGGTTGGATTACAGGCCAGATACACAGAGACACAGCATAGCCCAGTCATCCATCGTCCTTAACGCTTTATCCAGTTACCATTATTGGGACTATACTAACTCGAATTCTCTCTCGGGTTTGGTGATCTTCCCTAGTAATTAACTTGGAAAAGCAGATAACCTTATTTTAAAATGTAAAATTTGAAACCTTGCCCATGCTGAGTTTTTAGAAATGCAAACAGTCTGGTCTTAGTGAAAATAAATGAGTTCAGCAAGATATCCTTTAATCGTGAGAAAACCGGAAAGACTGCTTGTGCATGAACGTTCCCGTGTTTCTTCGTATGGGTTGGTTCTAGCCGTCCAACTTGGTGATCTGGAGATGACCTCCCACAAAACTAGTACAACAGACAATTTACATATCCGTATCCATCCCTAACCATGCAAGTCATTCTATTGCAAAATACTTCTTGTTACATTTAACCTAATGTGACATTGTGCGTCATGTCTTAAACGCCCAAACGCTCTCGTGATGAAATGTACCTTTCCTTTAATCAACCTCCCCGTGCGATTTCTACCTTGGTCAGCACGGTACATTTCATGACACGACTGCCCTTGGGTTTTTTAACCGTGGTCTGATGGACCTGCACGGTGCATCCTCATCTACATTCATGTATGGGGTAACAGCGGCTCTGGTGATAGGGAGTAGGATCGTGCATAAAAACAAATATGTGCCCTTGCATCCCACATCGAGTGCACGGTAGAGTGTACGGCAGCCAGTTTTAACATATCATACACGCCACGGCCCTTCACTATTCGGCGCCGGCACGTCCCATCGTTTACCTCAGTGCTATTTCTGGAATTCGTACTTTGTGGTGACATTGCATTTCGAGGACGCAAATAACGAGCGGCGAAAATGCGTTTGCTGCGGCACAAGCAAGATGAGCGGATCGCCCGTATATGCAGCGGTACCGCTCAAATGTCCCCAGCCTGCCCCCCCATTAAGGTAATTCAGAATGACTATTAACGCAAGATGCTCCTAACCCTCGGAGGGGCCCTGTCGCACAAACGCTATAGAGCGCAGTTCAAACTCACCGGGATGTCAGAGCCAAACGTCTGTGCTGTGTGGGGCCATCGAGACGAGGCTGCTCTCTGATCGAGATCCAGTCGAGAGCTGCTCTGGAGTAAACGGAGGGAGGGAGAGGAAATTTCCAAGTTATTTAAAGGGAAAATAGCCGGGGTTAATGACGTGACGACAGCCCCAGTGAAACTACCCGTGGTAAACTCTCAATTTCGATGATAGTCTGCAAAACACATACACAAAAAAAAACATGGATGCATGTTTAAATGCCTTGCATTTCAGAAATTATTGCCGCTTGCTAGAGTTAAACAAACAGTTGCATCATTTTGCAAAAATACAAAATAAAGAATAAATACACAAACATATACACCTATACTTACTACCCTATAATTTCTCAAATGATAATTATATAGGAAGAAGATACAGAAAAACAACAAACTTGAGTTTACAGATGTTTTTCCGATTTAAATAACTGGACAGCTGAATTTCCACATCATGTAGGCTACAGAACAAAATTTATTTTAATGTAAATACGGATTATTATAATATCCAGAGATTTAAATCGGCGGCACTTATAATGAATGTGTATATTTCTATTAATGGCTGTATAGTGGTGACAATGAAATACAATAAAATTCACTTTGAATTAAGTGATGAAATCTAAACAGAATTACATGCCACAATTAGATGACACCCCTTTTGGGATATACCTATCTAAGTAATTCGGCGTCGGTAATTGTTGCATAAGATGATTTATTGCATGGGCCACAGTCGCATTATAAAGGTTTTAAAGAGCATTTGACCACTCCTCCATTATCATACAATTAATTCCGAATATCACCGCACTCGCCCTTTAAATTTACGTCGTCCCCCTTTCTACCTCCCTCTCGTGTGCATACTCGACGTCGACATTTGATGACGCATTCATATTCCATTCCGCGATCACAATGGCGGCGGCCTGGTAGCTGCAGAGATACCTGTGATCGGCTGGATTCAGGGGCATCTCCGAACGCTGTACAGTCGCTGACAGAGAAATAACCTCACCGTTCGCGTAATGACGAACAGGACGGCATATTTTTACGACCCGGATGTCGGGAACTTTCATTATGGTAAGTAACCCGGCGCTAACAGTTTTCGGATAGCCCGGGGTTATTTGGCTAACACAGAGCCGGGATCGGGATTTGAAATCCAAAATAGAGAGGGCTTTCTGCAGACCGCACTTCACAGAGCGGGCTTTTCTCTCTGTCTGCAGCCACCTGACTAGGCTGTCCCTCCGAGTCTGCCGATCAGCTGTGTCTGGTCCCTTTGCAGATGTGTCTTTGATTCTGCTTTTAATAGACCAGTGTGTAATGCCTTTTTATTTTGATCCGCAAGCAGTTTGTTCGTGGGACAGCGGGCTGTAGATTGCACAGTACAATCATTTTCACGATCAGGCAGCTTTACTTGACTAACACGGCTCAAAAATAGTGACAGATTCATCCACTGGCATCTATGTGGGCGTTGCTTACAGCAGCTCCTTCGCCGGGTAAATGGAGTCGCCCGAATTGGCTCATCATTCTGACTGCTGGCATACTTTAGATGTGGTGCTGGGTTCATGTACACGGGGGATACAGCTTCCTGTATCATTGCTGTATGCTGAAAACGCCACTATATCCCGTAAGTTTATATATAACAATCTTCTGACCATTTTCTCTCTAAGGTGCTGGGCATCCCATGAAACCTCACCGCCTGTCACTCACGCACAGCCTCGTTCTGCATTATGGCCTTTACAAGAAGATGATGGTAGGATCTTATTTCTGCTACACATAAGCTAAAAATACATTTGAATTGTTTTTGTTTAGTGTGGGCAAGAACCTGACAGTAGGACTATATAGTGCTACAATTTGGACAAATGTGAAATTCACATTTAATTATACAACAACAACATGGTAGAATAATAAGGCAAGTTGTTAAACACATGGTGTGAGAACAACAGTAGTGTGATGAAAATGAGTAAAATACAGCACAAATAAAAGTGATAGTGTAATACACTTTTGGTGAAGGAGGGAGCTGGGAAGGGGGGGGTGGTTGCTTGATCAGGTGTACCCGCAGATGCTCTGCAAGACCTTAGATGAATGTGTATGTTTTTAATAATTTGCTTTCATAAACCTGCTGTTTTTTACATCACATGTTCAAGTGGTTTGTCTGCTGGGGCTGTAAATCTTAGGTTTGATATGATATAATCAGATATAATTTAAAGTTTTATTAATACAGTAGTGTGTAATATATATTTTTTGTGATTATTAATTGTCATTATTGACACACCGCAGCACACAGTGCACAACAATGAAATATGAACTCTGCTTTTAACCCATATATGACTTTCATGACATAGCAGGGGGCAGCTAATTCAGCACCCGGGGAGCAGTGCTTGGGGGCGGTACCTTGCTCAGGGTACCTCAGTGTTGCCTTGCTGGTTGGGGATTCTTTTGATTACAAGTGCGCTTCCCTAACCATTAAGCCACCACTGCCCAGTACTGTGAATTTAGATAAGACATTGAACAAGTTATAATAGCCTAGTGCACAGGTGTCAAAGTCAAGGCCCGCATGAATTATCTATGGCCCCCGGGATGATATTTGATTAGTATTAGAACTGGCCCGCAGTGTCACTCACCAATATTCCATTTCCCACAATGCAACGGTAACCTGCGAACTCACTCTTCTTTGAAGGAAGTTTGTTTTTGTCTGTGAACCTGTTGAAAAAAGTTTTCACTTGAAATTAGTGACTGAGCCATACAAAAATGTTGGATTGTTCATTTATTCATTAAATAAAATACAGTGCACTGTATTAGGTCTTGGTTCAATAGGTTACGTGCAATCATTTTAATATGTTTTAATGAACATTGAATGAGTCCGGCCTTTGGCTTGTAGCAAATTTGTTTTTTTGGCCTTCTGATGTATTTTACTTTGACATCCCTGGTCTAGTGCTTACATATAGGCATTCATTTTTATATAAATACAGGTATGCGTAATGTGTATCAGACCAAATGACATCTGTTACTGTTAAAAAATTGAAATAGACAAAATAATTGAAAAAATCTGTTAATACATTTTAATATTCAGCTTTTGGCAATGTACAGCTATAGTAAAATAGTACTGCCATAAAACTGACTCACAAACAAACATTACAGTCAAATCAAATCTTTTTTTTTTTTCTTTCCAGAAACTGATTTCTGATCAGACTGGTTGGGCAATGTCTGTGAATGAGTTAGTAATATTGTTATATCATATTGCTCCGCCCCATTCCCACCCTCCCTGGTTGTCAGGTGTTTAAACCATACAAGGCCTCCCAGCACGACATGTGTCGCTTTCACTCGGAGGATTATATAGACTTCCTGCAGAAGGTCAGCCCCAACAACATGCAGGGCTTCACCAAAAGCCTCAACACCTTCAATGTGGGAGATGACTGGTAGGTGCCAGCATTCACTCTGCAGCTTGATGGAAGTGAGCTCATTGAGTGATGTCATCAAGAAGAGACATTCAGCAGTGTTTGTACATGACGTGAAATCTGGTGCTCTGTCTACCTTTTTATAATTATGTAAGGATACCAGACCTTGCAGTCCTATTTTTGTTGGCATCACTTGTGATTTTGCTGCAGGACATATTCTTGAGAGTCACTGTGCCTGTTCTGTCCCAGCCCGGTGTTTCCGGGCCTGTTTGAGTTTTGTTCCAGGTACACAGGGGCGTCACTTCAGGGAGCAACGCAGCTGAACCACAAGGTGTGTCCCAACACTGCACAAATGCGTAGACGCAGCAACGCATGAGCACGGCACCCACAACATCAATGCACGCAGACACAGAAGCATTTGTGACTTACTGGCCTGCCTGGGTGCTCAAGCCCTTGTCTGCAAATTGTCACACAGACAGGTAGAAAACGCAGTCTCCTCTAACCTGACCTGGAGACTGTACCGAGGTTCCAGTCGGTCGGGTCTAAATTTACCTTGATAGAGCTGCATCTTTTGAGCTGTTTTTGCTACGAGTTGTACACTGCCTGGCCAAAATAGGTCACTGTTTGAATTTAAATAACCAGATACTAAGGGGGTGCGTCAGTTGAACCAGTCTGGGCTCATTAGCAACATTATGCAACAAAAAATAAAGTCAGCTGGATATTTGAATCTACTGAATGATTTGATCGGAGGTAGGAAACCCTGGTCCTGGAGTTCTGGTATCCAGCAGATTTTATGTTCTACCTGATGATTTACTATCTGCCTGAAATCAGGTGTATTTCATTGCAGACCAGGTAGGATGAAAAACCTGCTGGATACTGGCACTCAAGGTTCAAGTTTGCTTACCACTGGACTTGGTCATCTCACCAATACATTTTTTCTTCCCTGACAGTACAGGTATATTTCAGGACGAGAGTGGCTAGATTCATTAGGTTTGAATTGTGAAAGAGTATGAGCAATCATGTTAACACATGAATTGGCTACCTCAGAGTTGTTGCATAGGCTTGTGGAAACAATGGCACAATGAAAGTGTGCTGTATTCAAAGCTAAAGGTGGTCCAACTAAATGACTGCTTTTTTGGCCAGGCAGTGTAAGAGGGGTTTGAAAACAGTACTGTTAGGAACTTGCTCTGAGGTGCAGCCCATTGGACAGATAACACATATTGGCAGATGTTACACACAGGAGCGCAGTCACACTAGCATCGCTGCAGTGTGGCCATATAGTTCTTAATAGACAAGCTGCTTTCTTTGCCAGATATGTGACATCGCCATCAACTGGGCTGGAGGACTGCACCACGCCAAAAAATTTGAGGTGCGGTAGCCCTGGAAGCCCGCTAGCTGGTGTTTTGGGTAGCTGGTGATTGGTCGTTATAATCGTGTCTCTTGTGCCCACAGGCCTCGGGATTTTGCTACGTTAACGACATTGTCATCAGCATACTGGAGCTGCTAAAGTGAGCTACGTCGCTTTGCTGGATGTTTTGATTTCACTAGGACTCGGCACCCTACCGCTCTGCTGTGTCACTAGGACTCGGCACCCTACCGCTCTGCTGTGTCACTAGGA
>JABFDZ020000002.1:28131820-28145609 GCA_019775955.2 Pollimyrus isidori
CTTGGTGCTGAAATTCGACCTGGTCGGCGATCTAATCTTGTCATGCTCTCCAGGCTGCATTTAGCAACACATGGCGTGGGGATAAATCTTTTAGGCTACGGGTGTTGCATGGAGGTCCCTGCCCCTAGGCCAGCCCTGATCAAGCCCCTGAGCGAGAGAGCGGGTGGGGGACGGGGGTCAGGTACCCCAGAGGAGGGGGAAGCACGGAAGAGCCATGCTGTCATCTTCACATCCTTCATTTGCATGTTACTGGTGGTGCATTCCACCGGGCCACTGGGAAGTCCTCCCTGGCTTGCATAAGAAAGCTCCAGAAATCAGATTTCAAGTTGCTGGGAACTAATGCTCCAAGACCAGCTCTATCTGTGTGCTAAGCACTCTGCTGATGGTAGCACACCTGCTGTCAGCGACAATCAGAAAGAATACATTCCTCATTCCTCATTTTGTGCCGATTACTCGCCCAAACCCAGTACCATATGTTCAGCCATCAGGACATCAGCTTCTCCTCACAGAGCGAAGTCCACCATAACTGAGGAAATGACAGTACACTTCGGACCGATTTAGGGATGTTCAGCAGGGACCAAAAAGAATATTTTGACGTTTTCCATCTTGTTTGAAGATTTCTTCTTTTGAGGTCAGCAAGTATCTTTCATTGTAACACACTTAATTGTAAAGTTGAATACATACCAGAAGAGAAAAGTCTTCAGAACCCTGAATAAGGGCTCATCTGAGTCATGCTCATCAAACTATAGCTGATTTTAAACCTGTTTCAGGGGTGGAAGAAGCATCATCCGCTCTGTATGTTTCATGGCAGATTGAAGAAGAGGGTACTGAAATCGAAGGCACCATGAAACAGCCATAGACAGCTTTATTTTGGGGAAACTGACCCATCAATTCCCACAGTGTGACAGCCTCTGGTCTGGCCAATCAGGAAGCAAATCTTAGTCACATGCTGTCCACATGACCAATGAAGAAACAGTTAGGGTAGCTTGCAGACGAGGTGCCCTCGTTCTTTGTGATTTGGGTCATTTGTTTTCAGCTCTGAGCTTCATGACTTTAATGGCTATTACTGTCCCAGCTTGTGTCCCTTAGAGGTGTAATAGGAAATTTTATATGAGGTGATGAATCACGCTGTGTTTACGTTCCCTCGGTGAGATGATGGCTGACTCATGCTGGCTCTCCACTCAAGAAAAGCATCTTTTGGTCCAGTTCTGCTGCTCGCTGCTTTACATCCAAAATGCCATGGTCCAAACTGTCATGACCAGTGCAGCTCACAGCTTGTCCTATTCCTGGAGGGGGTCAAAGCCACTGGGGGTGGGGGTGCCTTGTGCTCTACAACCGACCTCTAAATCCTCACAGGGTTGAGCTATTGGTAGGTGTTCATATGACAACAGAGAATTAATGATAATTCTGCCTCTCCTTTTAGAGGTAAAAACAATGTTAAATGGGACATTCCCAATGTTAGTGACCCCCCTGTACAGCTGATCATGACTGAGCCATGCACACACCATAAGACACTGCTCTGGACCAGTTTTGGTACTGCCTCACACATGCGTGGCTGGTCTGCCTTCCTGTGAATTCACTTGGAATTAGTCTTGCGTTCAGTCTCCTAGCTGCACGCAACCACAGCCACTTGCATGTAACCCAATACCAGCTACTTGCAAAACCCCAAGCTGTCGCCTGTATTTAACCCCCCCTCCCCCCACCCCCAAGTCTGCCCTGCGGAATACTTACCTGTACGGCAACCGATGGGCACCAAGCAAGCAAGATCTGCCTGTCAGGCGTCTCTGGCAGAAGACGTGTCCTGAAGCGATGAAAGAAGAGCTAGTCCCTCTCCACCGTCCTCTCCGCCTGTCCTCTAAGGAGGGAGTGGCAGGGTGTGGGCTAACCGGCGGGGGGCAGGGGGAGGGTTGGTGTCTGAGGTGGGCTGAAGTGAGGAAGTGAGTTCAGGCCTCTCGGATTACACGGCCCCCAATGCAGCTGACTCCACAGGAACAGCAAACGCTTGGAGCTCAAATATAGATGCCCCCTCCCCCAGGCCAGATGAGAATTCCATGTGGACGGGCTGGGACCAGTAGGGAGCCTGGAACACGGTAAAGCTGAGGCAGCATCCCTGGTGTGAGGCTCCCTCCTCTTCATGAGTGTGACCAGAACACTGTAAGGTCGTGACCTCCACAGCACAGAGTGAAGGGCTATGTGGGAGTAATGCTTACAGGGCTGTGGGTTGTAGGTCATAACCTCAGGATCTACTGGTGCCCATAATCTCAGACCAATATGACCTACTGGAGCCCATAACCTCAGAGTACGATGACCTACTGGAACCTACATAATCTACTGGAGCCTATAACCTAAGACCCTCATGAAGTACTGGAGTAGCCCATGACCTGAGACACTCATCATCCACTGAACCCCCCCTTGTTATTTTTAATAAAATTAAGATAATACAATTGAACAACAAATGTTTTTATTTCTGCAAAATTTATGTACATTTTAAATTTTAACTCATTGAAAGCATAAAAAATTCTTAAAAATCTATTTTTCGGACAATATTTATATGACAATAACACTACAGTTAGTGTTACAACAATCAAAGGGGAAAATTAAAAAAAAACATTTGGGAAATAATCCAGTGCACAAAAATGGATGATTGTATTTTAATCTAAAGACAATTTCAGTTAGGGGTTTTTCAGATCGTATACATAATCATATAACCTAAATGAACAAGATCCACAATTGAGAAAACTTATCAAAGAACATCTTAATAAACCTTTAAGTATATTTTAAAGACATTCTGTCTCATCCTGCATATATAATGAAAAAAGGAAATCTGAATACTCTTAGAATGATCTCCCAGTTTTATAGTTATAATTAATAAAAACTGATCTAATATTTAATGCATTAATCTGATCTGCTGACCAGTGACTAGGAGGCTCCACTTCTCAGCTCCTGATTGCCAACACACACATTGTCCTTCTGCGACTTGCACAAACCTAGTCCTGCTGCCTTGTTGCCCCTGGAGGGGCCATCACCATCACCATGCTTGTTCCTACATCTGCCATCTCCTCTCGCCCAACAGTGCGACAAACGACCCTAATGCTATTTACTCTGACGTGCAACAAACCCCGCAAACATCGAATACAGACTCCTCTGGAACTCAACTCTGACACTGTAATTTAGCAGAAGTGGCTACGAAGGATGAAGTTCACCTCAAGCATGGTGCAGAAAATGTATAAAAAGCAAACTTCATTTTTCCTTAAATGTACATTTAAATATAAAATAAAAAACAGCTATTCTTTATAATGAGTTGAGCCCCAAGGTTTAAACTGAAATGTTGTTTTTATTTCTCGCCCCCAAGGTGTCCTACTGCCTGTTAGCTGTTCCGTGTTTCCTGTCTATGTTTGCCCTTTACTCTGGTACTGGCTCGTCCACACCTGCTCCCACCACTGGTGTCCTCCACGATGCACTATTCCTGTACCAGTTCAGAAGGGATGACACCCCCTGTGATAGGTGTGCTGTCAAACCACCACTGTTCCATCTTACAGCAGGAAACACAGTTCTGTAAGGCACCCAACTGACAGTAGGAGGCGCTGTAGAGTGACGACAGGGAGGAGAACCCAACTGTCGAACCCAATCAGGGAAAGCACCTTTCTCCGAGCCTCTCTCCTCACCATGGCTAATGAAGCACAGTGTAGATGGGAGCAACGTAAAATTATGTGAATATTTATTAACATGTACTGCTCCTCACTTCCTGCTGTGTTTATACAGCAAAATGAAATTCAGAAAAAAACTATCCTCATTGGCAAGGTAAAAAAAACACTAAACTATCTAATTGAATTATTTCAAATCACCACAGAACCAGCTGTGTTGTCACTGTAAATGAGACACATGAAGATTTATACTGCCAATATGACACTTAGCGCCACCCTGTGGTGCCTTGCAGCACAACCGCTATTGTCGAAATAGACTCAGTTGTGACATTTCTTTTCAAGCCCCTTCACATGTTTGAGTTCACATTTTAAGTCAGACTCACATTTCTATTTGCTTCCTTTGAGGGTTGCTGCTTTTTTTGCCTCACATTAATTGGCTGAAGCATATTTCAGCATGTCAAAATATTTATTACTGTCTTGTTTGCTAATCAGGCCAGAATTTTTTTAAAAAAGAAAAGAACTTAAATCACGCTCCCCTGTACAAATATTTGTCAGTAATTCTAGGGGGTCAATGTTTGCATTAATACTGAAATTGAGTGAACACAATAAATCAGCTTCAGTTCTTTTAGAAGCCCACTACAGTAAAGCAATTCTTACAGGTATTTTACACTTAACCTTTCTAGTGCAAAGGAGTAGATATTATGTAAAAATAACACTGTACATGCAAGAGGCCAGTAAATATGAAATAACTATGAAACAGTGCAATTAATATGTACACCAGCCCATGTACGTAAAGCGTACTGCAGCAGGCCAGGAGGGGGATGGACCACACTCCGCCTGCAGCCCACACAATGCTGAATCCCAACATGCCCGAGTGGGTGGCAGGGGGGTAACTTTGGAGCACATACCTCCCCGGGATCACTGCTTCTAAGGGCCTGTGTGTGTGTGTGTATGTGTGTGTGTGTGAGAATGTAGCTGAGCCATTGGTCAGCACGGCCTATTGCAGCAACTGGGGGCGCATGACAAACGGAATAGCCAGCTAGAGTCAGAGAGGGAATCCGCTTGGGAGAGACTGCTCCCAGCGTGTGTCCGCCTCAGCCACTCCTGGCTGGAACAGCGAAGCTAGGCTACGCTTCTGAGGTATTCGGCTAACATCTCAAATGCTGCGCTTCCTACAGTATGTCTATTGCACGACCTAAAAGCTGGAGGCGCGGACAGAACACTGTCGTGTCTGAGCACATACAGTAATATTAGTGACCAACCTGGCTGGGTCTGACTTTTAACACAATGCTTTTTCACGTCAACTCATGTCAGCATTATTTCTTGGGAAGCTTGTTGACTGGCACCGATCCGGGTCAGGGTACAGGTGTGATCCGGAATCGGCACTGCTGTCGGGCTCCCGGTGTCACCAGCTGAAGAGGGAGTTCTGGCCCAGCGTCATGAAGTAGATCTGGCTGCTGCCGCCCGACTGGACCGAGGCAAAGAACACCTTCAAAAAGAAGCGCAGAAAGGTGCTTACTCTCTGAAAAATAGCTCCCCCGGTGGCGACTTGTGGCCCACCAAGTGTGCAGCTCAGGATGTCTCCGACATCCCTCCGAAGTCCTCCCAATGGAGTCAATGTCATTTTTCACCTTTGATTCCCACCTTTACACTGTACTCATCTTAACACACTACTACCTTAATACTCTGTTGACCTTAACACTGCATCCACTTTAACGTACTACATACCTTAACACCATACACATTTTAACTAATTTTACACTAATGAACACTGTACTAACCCTAACATACTACTCTTAAGACACTACCCACTTCAACACTGTACTGACCTTAACACGCTACCCACCTCAACACCGTGCTTACCGTAACACCCAACACACTTTTTTCACGGAAAGCTTCATGAATCCCTAGCACAAAGGTCTGGTAAATAATGAAGATCTTCTACAATGTGGCCAACATTTATACAGAACGTGACATGCAGTCATTGGTGTCGATCACGGGTACAGCAATGTGGGGGAGCGGCTGCATCCTCACCTTGTCGTTCCTCTCACACAGGAACTTCAGCTTCTGGGCCTTCTTGTGCATGAAGACTCCCTCGAGGTGGCCGGTGCTGGCCGAGCGCAACTCGATGGCTTTATCACCCCAGCCCATCACCTGGTTGGACTGCAGGTATGCTGCATGGGGACAAAAGACATGTGATCATGAGCTTAAAGAGGTTTCTGCCTCAAACCTGGATCTCTGAAGCATCATCTGGACCAGAACAGGAGATCTGGGTCATCGTGATGAAGGACGCTTGTGGTTTACTCCTTCAAGTCCTCCAAGTGCTGTTTATCTGCACTTTGCTAAAAAGCATCTATGTACTCAGTTCCCGCGGATAATGCTCCACCTGGCTAGTGACCCAGTCACAGGACCAAAAAGAACCAGTGTTGTTGTATTTTTAGAGTCCCAGCCCAAATCGTTTGGGTGTAGGAATATATCAGTGGGCTATCAGACCCAACAATCAATTTGTGTTTCTAGTCCAGTCGTCTGATCTGTACATGGACTGGATCGCCTGTGGTACAGGTCCCGGAAACGGTGCTGAGAGCGAGGATGAGTGCAAGAACGCAAGACGGATGGCAGAGGAGATAACAGAGTTAGACGAGCAGAGGCGGCTCCGCGGGTACGCACCGACGGAGGTGGGCATCTCCCCCCACTGGAGGACCGTTTCCTTGGTGATGCGCCCATAGGTGTCGATGTAGACCCCCTCGTCCTCATAGCACACCAGAACCTCGGTGCCGCTGGTGTTGGGCAGGATGATGATGGCATGAGGTCGAACGAGACCCTGGATCTGGAAGACAAGCAGAAAAGCTTTAACACACACACACACACACACACAGAACTTCAGGCAGTAACACACATGTGTGCGCAAACACACACATCAGGTATGCCACATGGTAGAGTAAGATGCACACACAGTAACACACTATAAAGCAAAGACTCTTAGTGCGAAACGAACACACACAGCGTAACATAAGGCGCGAACACTACAGCAGGGCAAACTCACATGGCAGCCAAGCAGAACACCTCTGAAGCATCATCAAAAACCACAAAAAGGGAATCAAATGTTAGACTCCCGCAAACGACCGGGAACGTGTTTCTGGCACGACTGGTGCCCCCCAGGCCCACCGCCAGCACCCCACGGCGAGCAAGATGAGCCTCGTTTAATGGCTTTAATTATCTGTCAAAATCTCTATTAATTACTGCTGTTCATTTTGGCTTTATTAGCCGGGTTTGTTTGGCTTGCAGTTTCGTTAAAGGGGTCCGGCTGGTTTCTCGCGAGCGCCCCAGTGTGGGGGTTGCGGGTAGAGCACCCCCAGTGAAAGTATCCAAGCTGGCGATGGTCCGATAAGTGGGCACAGAAGATGAAGAGCCTGTTCCAATATCCAGGGTGTCGACACAGAGCTTAAATGCACCTTCCTGCTGCCGGCTACCTGGCATGCACACGCGTGTCCGAGCGTCCGTGTGCCCGGTGCGTACTTGCCCGTTCCTCCTGTCTGGCTGCCACGATCCGCAGCATGAGCACGGGCACCCAGAGCCGGAGCGCGATCTTGATCCGCTGGCGCGGGGCCGCCATCAGGGGGCAGGGCGGCGGGCGGCGGGTGAGTGGGGACTCCAGGGTGGGAGAGCGAGCGAGCGAGATAGCGATAGGTGGGTGGACGAGTGGGCGGGCGAGCAGGGAGAGAGCAGGGAGAAGAGCGCGGCGCGCTGAGCGAGCGACGCAGTAAACGGACTGCGCTCCGCCAAACGCATTTATACGGAGGGGATGGAAAAAAAGGAAAGTGGCGGCGGCAGCGGCGGGCCGGGTCAGCAGAGCCCGCTCACACAGTGCCGTATTTTTAGCCACATTCGGAAAGTGGCACACAGCAGTGGGGCTAGGGCCCGACAGCCAATGGGGGCTTTCTGGGACAGTGCACTGGGAGAGCTGGGATACGTAGCGGTCTGGGTACATGTGGCGGCATATGTGTGGGTGTGCGCGCATGTCAGCCGCACGCCAGGAGTGCCCCTGTGGGCGTGTGTGTGCTCTGTATGCTCTGCGCGTGTGTCGTGTGTGTGTGCGCCCTGCGTGTGCTCTCTGGTTTTCCCAATGCGGACTCGTACCTCCAGCGCGTGGGCAGGACTCATTAATGCAGCTAGATTCAGCTCAACATACAGAACACTGACGTCTCACACTAGCGGGGGAAGAGGAACTCACACACACACAAACACACACACACACACACACACACACGATAAGCAGGAGATCCCCTTATATGAGCAGGCTCCAGGGGCCACTCTCCAGTAACCACAGTAACTGGTCTCTTTATCCTTCATCGAAATTGTTCAGAAGTTCTAAAGTGACATTCAGGCCCCGGGGAGTGGGGGGAACTCACATGCGTGGGCAGGTAGAGGTCATAGGGTGTCCCCGAGTCCACGTCAATGGCATGGAAGCCGCACAGCGAGCCGTAGATGACCTTCAGTCTTTGACCGTCCTCCACAGTCAGGTTCACTGACAGTGGCTTTTGCGGCAGCGAGGTGAAGGACTAGCAAAGAGAGGGAGGGAGAGGCAGGTTGAGAAACAGGTGTAGGGAGAGAGTGAGAGAGAGAGAGAGAGAGACAGAGAGAGAGGGAGTTACTCATAAAAGTAACTTTTACTCTTTTACATCTTTTACTCATAAAAGATGAGTAAAAGAAACGCAAAAATACAGGGAGAAGAAATTCTTTGTATTTCCCAGAATGCAATGCAGCACTTTCATAAAGTCTCACCAACAATGTTTATATTCACTGTTAAGTCGTTTCACCATCATTTTACTGGTATTTCATCTTAATGCTGCCCCCTAAAGGTGCACCCAGAGCAGTTGATGTGGACATTTCTGGCCGCTCTGAGGTGCTCGTAGGCTTAGGGGCTTAGAGTGCAGCTGGTTAGTTAGCGGGCTGCTAACGTGCTGCTAGCGGCTAAGAGCTGGTGGCGGCGGAGCGCTGCGGGGGAAGTGGAGCAGCCCCCAGCGGAGACCTTGAACGAGAGTGCTGCCAGCAAGGTGACCCTCTTACTGCCACAAAGGGGCCTTTTTCTCGCGATGGCATCCCAGATATTCAGGAGTGGCGGAGTGGGCCCCCAGAAGGAGAGGGAGGGGCCGGTAGAGGTTGAAAGAGGGCGCCCCACCCACACACCTTTTTAGGACACTCTAGTCCTCCCTATTCTTTTCAGACAGATACTTTTGTTATATTCAATTCCAGAGCAGACGTATTTTTCCAAAGGGATGTACCATTCAGAAAGCAGGGTCTGCCCAGGAGCAGGTGGGGTTTAGAGGCCTTGCTCAGGGGCCCAGCAGCTACACCCCCGCTAGATGGATGGATGAATGGCTAGCCATCTCACCTTGAAAGCCATGAACTTGTGGTAGGGCTTGGGGGCCCAGGCATACACCTCCACTGCGTTCTTCAGGGCGATGACCAGGAACTTGATTTTTTCATAACGCACTAACGGGTGGGGGGAGAGTGAAAAATGACAAGTGAACCATTTTGCTAGGTGGTGCTCCGGTCACTGATGTTAAATCCCTGTTGATGCTCAGTGCTGCCCCATGGAGCCTGATACTGGTCATGATGCCCAAAACCACAACACTCTTTTATATGTGTTTCTTTTTTCGGTTGACCCAGATCTTTTATTCGGCTTTTTGTTGACTACATCACTCTCTGGTCTCCCTTTATCTACCCACTAAACTGGGTGACTCTTCCTGTCACTGTCCATTGCATGCAGGCCACAAAAGACCTGTATAATGTTTGCTTTAAAAGTAGCTTTGAAAGCTGACACTGATGCATTGGCCCATTCATCAAGCCCGATGCTTCTCTGAATAAATAAGGTAGACTCTACTTTATAAAAGGCACTAGTTCCTCAGCTGTGGCGCCACCTGCTGACCCTTGCAGGGAGTGCATCGTTGTAAGCATGCTGGGTACCACTCACCAACTTTGTAGTGCACACAACCCTCCAGCTCGCCCACAGATGTCCAGCCCTGCCGCTTCTCCACTTCAGGGTCGTTCCGCAGGATCTTGTTCCTCAGCCAGGACAGGTAATAGAGCCTGAGCTTGTTCTTTTTACCTGAGGGGCCAAAATCCAGAGAAAGTAGTGGCAGAGGTGGGATTACCCCCCTTCATCTGGCGCACGTAGAGGTGGGATTATGACCTGCCTATGTGGAGGACACAACCGTGAGATTAACCCCTTAGAGTTACCTTAGATTCTGGGGGTGGGGGGTATGAGATTTGCCCCTGTCTGCTCTGACGATTTAGGTGTGGGATTAGGGTAATAGGAAATAGGAGTGAGATTACCCCACCACTCCCATGGAGTACTGAGATTTTCCCCAGTCGACCTTCCCCAGTTAGAGGTGACCTTATCCCCCCATATTGCCACAGAGCAGTCAGGGCTGAGACCCCCCCCAGTACCACACCCACCTGAGATGGTAATGAGCACGTTGAGGCCCTCCAACACCTCCATCTGCTGGAAGCGGCGACGGCTAATCAGCGAGTACACCTTCCCCTGGCCGCTGCGGTCCAGCAGCCACAGGCCACTCTCTGTGCCCACTAGCAGGTTGACGCCTGTGGGTGGGGGGCGCACGTCTCAGGGGCAGCCCGAGTGGCAGGATGGGCTGAGGCGTGGCACGGCCTCCTAACTCACCCCAGAGACCCGCACACAGGATCTCGGTGTGGAACTTCTTCTTGTACTTGCGTATCTCCGGCGTGTCGCTCTGCGGCCGGATGTTGGTGGGGTTGACGTTCACCACGGAGCCCTTCCGCCGGTTTTCCCTTCGTAGTGGCTCCGGCTTGCCGCTGGCTACAGTGGCACCAGGGCAGACGGGTTAACAGCGCCCCCTCTCCCCCAACCGACAGCAAACGACTGGTTAACACCGATCGTCCCCCTTCCCCTCATGACTGTGGGTTGTCAGTGAGGCAGGCTGGGTACTCACTGGGGCTACTGCCCACCGGACTCTGCGGGGGGGAGATCTGCATGAGCCGGGGGTCGATGAAAGGCATGAAGGAGGGGGATGATGATGTGGAGGAGCCACTCTTCCCCAGCAGTCCACCAGTGGGGGACTGCAATGGCAGCAGAGACCAAGGATGAGAAAGGACAACAGGGCACCTCGCAAAGGTGGCAGCAGCATGTGCATTAGGGGCACTGGGCCCAGCCGGAAGGTGATTGGCCCCCAGAGTGCCCCCTGCCCTGTCACTCACTAATTGAAGTCATACCATTGCCTAATGATAAAGCAGCTTCCCTGAATGAATTATGGCCCCTCTTACGCACCTACTTAAAAAAAAATCCTAGAATTGCCCCTGGTGGGGTTGACTTGGACACTGCATTACAGCTCCAGAAAGGGGGGGGGGGGTCACTGGAATGAACCAGGTGGGTAGCATAGTGGCTCAGAGGGTCCTGCCTCTGAGGCCCCCCACCTCTTCCTGACTTATGTGGGTTTCATCCCACAGACCAAAGACATGCTGGTATCTGTAAGATGGCCATGTGACTGACTGCCATCCTATATGGAGTGTCCCCCAGTCTAGTACCCCATGATTCTTGGCATAGGTTCAAGGGCCCTCTGCATCCCAAGATATGTGGTTTTAACGTGAATTTACTTTTGAACGAGTGGAGTTCAGCTATGACGCAAGCACCCTCTAGTGGAGGAACGAATCATACACATTTATGACTCTGCGATGCTTAATGAACTTCACCATTTCAGCAATCCAAGATATTGTGTGTTTGTGCAGTCTGATGATGCTCACATTGAGGTGTGGGGATGTGGGATTCAGGGCGGACTTGGGGCCATCCTGGGGGAGGGCCGAGCTGCTAAAGCAGCGGCTTTTCTGCAGAAGATCTGGCAGAAGGTAGTTCTGGTTGCACTCCTGTACTGGAGGCCGCTGCAGGGGTGGAACCTGGATGGGGAGTGAAAGAGCTTTCAGCAGGGAGGAAGCAGGCCAGCCTGAGGCAGAGCCCCATCACTCTACATCCCCTAGGCTGCAGAAGGAAATTAAGCATGCTTCCAGGAAGTGACGTTTGCTTCCAGGAAGTGATGTTTTCTTGCATTCTTTGGGATGTTATGTCACTTTTAAGATATCATTCGTTATTACTAACTGACCTCACTAATGCTAACTGCTGTAATCACCCATACATTTATAAGATATTCCAGAACATATACGTCTCTCTAATTTCTGAGACCCTAAAATGAGAGAGGTTTGTCCAATCTTATCCTCAAAGGGTCAATATGAATGTAGGTTTTTTGGATAAGATTTAGATCACACAGCGACCCTTTCTGGGTAAGACTGGCCACCCCTGGCTTAGTCTCTCATGTAAAGTCCCCTTCAGCTTGGTTCTTAGTCCTCTTCATGGGCTGCTATCATTAATGCAGACCAACAGTCACCTGCTGCTGGTTCAGGTTGCCATGAGGCCGCAGCACCACGCCGTCAGGGTTGAATCCGTAGAACCTCCGGATCCCGTTATTCAGTCTCGGCCTGGGGGGAGGGGGCACGGTCACATGGTGGGGGGTTAGTGATTGCATCCTGCAATTCTTTTTTCAAAAGGCGCTCGCTTTCTATGAAAGAAGAATGACCAACGGCGAAGTGCCACATCAGAGCAATGGGTGGTAAAACAGGATGTCGTAGAGAGATGGGAAAATGTGCGGGCAGTGGGGCGGGCAGCCGAACACACCGGGTCCTCTCATCCTCGTCACTGCTCGCCATCTCATCACTGGATGAGGAGTACACTGCAGCCTTCAGTGGCGCTGAGCCCTGGAGCAGGGAGGCGGAGGTTAGAGGGGATAACTAACCCCGACTGGACCAGAGATGCTCACACAGACTCTTAGGTCCTGGTAATGCTAATGATTCCTGTAAGCCAGCCGGGGGGCGAGCAGAGAGACAGCCTGACTTTAATAGCCTTCGCTAAGGACCTGCGTGAATCTAATGTGATTCTGATTGTTTCTGTGATTAGACCAGCCCCGTACACACCATCATCTGCAATGTTCAGGAAGCCTGTAGTAAGGACACTGAGCCCACTGTCTTCCATAATGTTGTGATGCTGGACCTGGGGGAGGGTGACTCACCCAAGTTCTCAAAATAGCATGTGACCAAGGAGACTTTTATGTGAAAACAAAGGTTTGCATTGTAGCGGAAATGGAAATAAGAGACATCTTAAAGAGGTTGCTATCCTAAGGGGCGATTAGTGGGTCTTCAGAGAGCTACCCGCGGAGGCAGCTATGGGGCCTTAACCATAGACATAACAGGAAGTGAAGAAAACGGATCGTGTTCTGCTTTACTGTGACTTAACGTATTGTATAAGTGGAAGCTAGTTTAAGGAATGCAGACACTGCCTCCTGCTGGTGAGGAAGTCTCACACACTTTCAGACATTTGAACAAAACCTCCCCTGACTTCATCTGAGATAACACAGCTTCTAAAGCACGCATTGTTAATCCCTCATTACATTCAGCCCCCCAAAGACATCTACTATTCATCTGTCATTAGGCTGTAATTAAGACAGACATGAGGACTATAATCTCTGCTGAGGAGCAACACGGAAGCTGAGGAATGACAGCGTGCTGGCTGGCGTCCCGCTTTGGGATGTAAGAGCATAATGCCAAACGGAGCACCTACTGGCGTCATGCCCCTGGCAGAGCTTTCCTGGGACGCCCGATACTGCTGCTGTCGCGAATGCAGACGTGGACTTTCCAGCATCTTGGAGAATTCTGTGGGAAGGCGGATAATCAAATTCCTGACAGAGGTTCGCTTGAAGAAATGACCCCCCTCATGCAGCAAGGCTTGCTGGGTAAAGAACAACAGCTGTTATTCTGCTGTGTTCACCTTGCGGGTGAGTGGGTGTACACACACGGACACATACTCCGGTAAAGAGATTATCCACTATCCCTGCGCTCTTGGGATGATGGTATCGTTTATTCTACAGATGGTTCTTTATAAACAAGATTCACAAATGAGGAACAGAACATGTACACCACAAAAATTGGAGAGACATATCTGAGAACATATTTAACTGTTAACATCTAATGTCATCCACTGTACAACAGCTGAGGTTTGAGAAGGGGGGGGGGGGGGGGTACACACCAAACTGGGGGAGGGTGGTGGAGCCACTTTGGGGGGACCG
>JABFDZ020000002.1:28162918-28177960 GCA_019775955.2 Pollimyrus isidori
TCTTTTAGTGTATACAAAACCCCTAATAACAGTGTGTGAAAATCCTTTGGGGGTTGTGTTAGGTTTTATGTTGAATATAATATTCTTTATTATTACTGATCAAATTTTAAAAAAAAAAAAAAAAAAAAAAAAAAAAACAGTGGTCAAAATGTCCGCCAGGGAACATTGGGGTCTATCCTCCTCTGTGATGGGCTCACTTGGAAATCCATGACTGTTTGCTTGCTTCCATAACATGACAGAAGTACGGACATATCTTTAAAAGAGTGGAAGTGTCTCTTTAACACTTCCCTTGGATTTGGGAGGCTGACCGGGGCTTGGCACGAAGTCACCCTCTCCTGGGAGGTGAAAGCGAGGTCCGTTAACCCCTCACGCCACAACCTTCTGTCTACCCGCTGTGTCCCCTTAGTGTGTGCGGATCCTCTTCACAGATGCCACCTTTTGTGTTTTCTTTCTTTCTTGTAATGGAAACTTTTCCTCCGGCTCTTCCTGTTTTCCCTCCTGTCAGTAAACACAATGTGATGGGGATACAGATGCCATCAATGTGGTGCAGCGTTGAATGTGAGGAAATTCCTGCTTCTCACCGATGGGTCCTCACACCCCATCCTCATGGCTTGGGGGGTGGCTTTCACCCATAGGCCACGGTTTCTCCCGGAGTGGACCCAGGGGAATCTGTGCTCCATGCAGTGCCCCCCCTCCACCTTGTGACGCTGGGGACTCCGCCCTGTGGAGCGGAGGGAAGCAGGAAACGGCTGCCGAGAATGTGGTTTCCTCTGCGCCACCACATGCTAACCTGGCATGAGAGTCACAGCTGAGAGGTTTCGCAATGCTGGCAAACGCTCACACACAGTGCCGGCGCCTCGCAGCAGACCCAAACTGAGACGGCTTGGAGCAGGAGCCCTACCACCCACGGCGTGCGACAACCCTGAGAGAAACCGGGTTACTGCCGTGGAATCCAGGCCCGAGAGGGGATGACAGACTCTCTACTCATCAGGCAGGTTTATAGGTGGCCACCTTCAGTGCCTGTGCATTTTTATATTCACATTTTATTTATTTAGCAGATGCTTTTATTTGAAGCAACATACATTTTTTTTTATAAGAACACAGAGACAGCCAGTCCATGGAGCACTTGGAGGCCTTTTCCAAAGCCCCAAATCACCCCCCCCATACTCCATAACCTGTCTCATTAGCTACTCGGTTCTTCCAAAAAGCACATCATCCATTCCACAACGGTGCAGAAGCTAAAGGACATGGATGTGACTGATAGGTAAATCAGTGACGCTAACTGACAGGGGGATGTTGCCAAATCTGGCACTATCTGGATGTGTCCTTCATACCTTAAATTCACTTTAACACTGTCTGCAAGCTTGCAGTTTTGGAATCGCAAAAGTCCATGCCAGTTAAGTCTTTGCAGAACATCAAGGGACTTTCCTGCCAGGAAACTGCAGGAGGCCAAGACACCGTTGGATCTTAAACGGGCAATGACATGCTTCTCCACTCCAATCGTTAGGTTAATCCGCATCTTTACAGGTGTTCAAAGCTTTCACCTCTGGGCATCTAGGGCCTTCGTGACATGCGGTCAACCCTTAGTATCTCTGTGCAGAAAACTCTGTGGGGTCCCACAAAAAGGCTCACAAGAAAGCCTTACCGAGATGTGGGAGCATCCAGAGGCGCCATGAGAGACAGTCTTCCAGCTCGTCATGTTGCGATACAAAGCAATGCAGGACAGACTCAAAAAATAGCCTGGAAACAAGGAGTCAGCCATCCACATTGTATGATGGCACTTCTATGACAAGGAGCTTCCAAGCCTTGAGTCTTTGGACCACATGAGACCAAGGACGTGTCAAAACTTCCAACAATGCCAGCTTGACCTTGCCCACTGCTTCAAATGTGAGAACAGGCCAGTTAGGTGCAGATAGTCGACCACAGTGACAATTTCGATTCCTTGATTGATTGATTCCCGTTTCCTCACTTCACTTCTGTTTTGCACTTTGCCACCGTTAACGTCTCTCCACCTCCGGGGCCACAGAGTAACAGGAAGTGTGTCTCTGTGCAGCATGTACAGCATCGTCAAACACTTTCATTAAGTGGAAAGTGCACAACCAACTGACACTCAAAAAAAAACAGCAGTAAAAATACATGGCGCTGATGCATCGACAAACCACAACAGACAAATGGAGCACACAAACAGCCAATGGAGTCATATGTGATCTGTCTCGGGACATCTGTCCTTCCACAAGAATACCAGAGATCATGAGCGTTACAGGAGGTCATTTGGTGAAATGCAAGTAGCTGGTATGGTGTTCTGCAGCCCAATTAATAAAAAATGGGCATTTTCTGGGAGCATTACTGTAAGAACATGGGCTGCTCCTATAGGAAGGTCCTGAGAACCCCTTCAGCACAAACTCGTGGCGTAGCAGGACAGCTTTTAAAAATGCCCCAGGGACTTTAAGCGGCAGATGCACAGAGAGTGGCTCAACAAGACATACTGTATGGTGGGGGACATAACCCCTGAAAGCGCCAGGCATAAACTGTAAAATCCTGGTGGACAGACATCCTGTGACAGACTTCTTTGACCATTTAAGCGTCCCTCAACAGAAACATAAATCTATCTGTAAATGTAATACATGAACTATTTGGAAAGAATCCAGGTAGAGATTCTTCCAAACTCAATATGACTGTCAATTATTGTTAAACACGTGCTGGTTCCAAAATCCCAATCGCGGCTTTGCTCATCGACTTTAAGAGCCTTTAGGGTATGTCAAGATGTCATGTAGAGATGTACACTCAAGTTTTTCTTCTTTTCCTGGATGTGTGGGAGGTCAGGGCTTGCAAAGATATGCAGAGTGTCATGGTTCACAAGGACTCCATTGAAGTGGGCACAGTTCACAGGACGGTTTGGGGACAAAAACATGACCTCCAGAGGCGGTGAGTCAACACTCACCCTCAAGGGCACAAAATCCCAAGATGGAGATGATTTAAAAAGGCAAGAGAGGAACAAAGACATTCATTCATCTGAGAGAAGCGCCCTCAGAGCGGGAGGTCTATCCAGAAAATCCTAATTGCTTCAGAGCACGAACTCAACATGGAACAAACCCTTCGGATCAATCTGATTCTAAAGAATCACAGGGGTTTCGTTTATTGAAAACAAGCACTCTCTCTCTCAGGAGCAACTCGATCCCTGGTACTGGGCTGAGAACTGTGCAGAGAATTTTCAAATCAATACACTTGGGAAAAGAGGAAAATAGGCCTGAGCTGTTGAATTTGGCCATGGAAATTTGTAAGAGTGAGAAGGAAAATGAGCAGCATTGGGGTGAACTGCTCAAAACTCCACCCCCCAGAAAGCCAGGCTCCCAGAAACAGGATTTCCTGTTTGTCTTGACCTTTGGCCTTTCACCTGAGGCCAGCAGTGACCCTGAGCGGGGGGAACGATCCAGCTGCTGTTCATAGAAGTGCTGACCCCTGCTCTTTCTCACAATGGCTTCCCTGTGCCAACGCAGACCTTAGGAATGCAGTGCTTTTTTACTGTAAAATAACTGAAAATCATAATATACATCTGAGTCTTCCTTGGAGACCCTAATGGGGATGTGGCCATCCATAGCTATATCACACAAGGACACCTGCCCAGTTAATTGTTGGTGGGGGGGGGGGGGGGGTGACTTGCAATTAGTGATTCTGCCTGCTTTAGCTAATTACACTTTTTTACTTAATAGCAAGAGGGTCAGAATGAGGTCATAACAGAATAAATATGTAATAATGTCATTAAAGTAAACAAACCTTCACAAATGAGGTGTTATTTTTTATGCAGTATTAATGCCAAAAATAAACAGTAATCAGTGTATATGCATGGTAAAGTACAGTTCAAAACACCAAAATGGAGCAGCTTAAAGATCAGGCAATGTCCTTCTGTGCAGGTTCAGGGTGGCAGCCAGGAGGACGTTCATGTTTTGATGATACAAGATGACAGGTACTGAGATTGTGGTCTCACTGATGGACGGGCACGCCTTCAGCCTCTTTTCACAGGAAACTCCACACGCAGCCTTTCTTATCCGCTCATCAAGCATTCCCGGCCATGACATAAATTCAGAGGTCTACCAGCCACGCGACAGCACCCAACCCAGGTCCACTCCTCTAGGGTTTCTCAGAAGGCGGTTAACACCACAGTGAGAATGCTGGTCTCAGCCCAGCAGGTCTAATTAAAAACACCCCCTCCCCTTAAACAGCACCATCCATGTGTAAAGAGTAGTGATGTCAGTGTCGATAAGGATGTGGACTCCACCCAAGGGTGTTAACCTCACTCGCATCTGGCGCAAACCCCTGCTGTGAATACAGGTCACAATATAGGCAGAGATCTTTCTAATGCCCGTGCCCACACTAATAAACATGAAATAATGAGCTTTTCACATCATTAATTCATCTCCACATTAGTGCATTTCTGACTCACTCCCTGTTGACCGAGAAGTGCAAACAGACCATACACCATTGTGATACTACATCTGCATTAATCATTTCCAAGTGCACAAACTACAGCAAACTTAAGTAAAAGTCAAGGGTTGCCCAAAAATTGCAGGAAAGGGGAATGTTTAGTCAAAACTGCATATGTGAGAGTTTATGACAGGTCTGAGAGGTTTCCACCAACCTTGTAGACTTGCCCATAGGTCCCGTTTCCAACCACTTCCACCAGCTCAAATATCCCAGCAGGATCCTGCAAACGTGCAAAGACGTTGTCAACATCTCACGAAGAGTCCGCTTCATTAACGTTACAAATTTTCTTGAAGCCTAGAAATAATCTGCTGTTTCCTCTTAAAACCAGCCGAAGACAAACGGTAAATGCGAGCTTATTAAACGGTGCACGAAGTCACCCAGTTTTCCTGAATGTTTAAGGGACTTTATAAAGGCGCTTTTAGAGCCCCTGTCCGCTGCTTCACAGCCGCTTTTCTCCTCCCTAATCCCGCAGAGTAACACCCTAACTCCGAGGCGCCGCTCCCTCCATCCTCTTCTCCAAGCGCAAACTTTCTCCATCCTTTTCCCGATACGAGCTCACACTGTAAGACGAGCGCAAAGTAGCCGCAGCTCCGGCAGCCTCTCGGCGGCTGTCACGGAGCCGGACTCACCCGCAGCATGGAGAGGTCGATGCCGTCCAGGCTCCTGCCGTCTCGCGCCATGGCGACTCCGGCTCCGGTATCGATCGTTAACGGGACGCGGGAGCTGCGATGGCGGCGGGGGTCCCGCACAGCCTGTCAGTCCACGGCCGGAGCCGGCGAGAAGCGAAGCGAAGCCAACCGAGCGACAAACACAGGAAACTTCTCATCCAGCGAAACCCGGAAAACGCGGAGGAAACAAAACAGGGTCCCCCCTCCTCCTGCTCCTGCTCTCCCCAAGAAAACAAAATTTCAAAAAAGTGCGACTCAGAAAGCAACGGTCCCTCTGCGTGTGCGCTTAAAGCGCGCAGTTTGCATTTTACACCCTGCAGCAGGAGGTCTATGAGAATGCAGGGTAAAGAGTGATTCATGCACGCTATGTCCAGGAAGACTTAAACCCACTGTCCCTTTAACCAGCGTTACGTTTGTTTTCAAACAGGGAGAAATAAGTTAAACTGACTGGGCTGCATTGACGACTTTGTAAAGTAATGGCTGCTGGACATAAAGTGGAATTTTTTGGGTATAATTTAAATGATGTAAAAGTATTGCTAGTTAGCTGCGCTCACCCTTGTCTTGGTCTCCTCCGTATATGGGAGGGAGGTGGGGGGGTCACATCGGAGTCTGGCCGTACTCTGGTGGCTCCGTACGTGACCCCCTACCCGGGAGCCCCAGTTTAAGGGCCCCTTTCTTCACACGGGGGCAGCGTGCGGCGCGGGACTGAGGCAGCTGACCTCTGAAGGGGGCCACTGTGTCCGGCTACAGTGAGCCCTTTCTTGAGTGGGGAGAGGGAGGGTGGTGTGCAGTAACAATACGGAGGCATGATGAATAAGCAAAGAGGCCCCCAGGCTTATGATATAACGACGACATTCTTAGGTGGGGTTGACACTCAAATGGAGAGGGATGGAGTGGCTGGCGAGGCTCACATCAGAGTGCCATGGTATACAACCCCCCCCACTTACCTTGTTGGCCTGAGGATGAAGGATAGAAAATTTAGGTTAGGGTGTTTGGGGGAACACTCATACTGTTTTAATGTCAATTTACATATAAGTCCTTTTCCTACATGTCCCACGCACTCCGGTGCGTACGGTGCGTATCTGTCACCGTGCTGCTGGTTGGAGGCTCCGCAGGATGCCCGGGGGGGGGGTGTGTGAATACATTTATTGTGAAATAACACGTAGAGGTGCAAGTGGCTTGTCACGCAATGGTGGAGTCTCTCTTATTGACGCACCACACCCTGGACCATGACGGTAAAGTTCGCCGGACTGGCGGCAGGTCAAAAGCCAGCCTATTCACTGGAGTTGTGTCCGGCCGCTGTCTTGAGCAGGGGAGTTTGGGTCCAGAAACAGACACAAAACAATAACAGTGGCCAGCTTCCCCCTTCACCCCCACCCCAAGGAGATCTGAAAAGTCAAGTGAAACCACAATTCCGCTCATGTGAGATTCCTGTCAACATGCAAACCAAATAAACATCACATCGTGTATCAGATCGTAGTGTGTCTCACTGTGTGGCTTAAATATGGTCGTCTGGTTAATCGGGTAAATCGGTGAAAGTGAACAGGAGTGATGCGTACCTCACTTCTCACCAGGATTATGTAGGTGAAGTTTGTGCTCTAGTGGGACAGAGGAAACAAACTGAACAGATGAAACGAACTGAACAGATGAAACAAACTGAATGGAGGAAGTGAGTTCAGGCAGCCTCGTGTTAATTACTCATTTGCATGGCCGATGGGTGTTAAACTATGAATAAGAATAACAGTACAATATGCACAACCTATCCAAGACAGAACTTAGCCATTTATACCGAAGGTAAGGAGCGGATCTTTCTCCAGAAAACATCAGGTTTCTGGCATGATGGACTCCCTGTGCACCCCTGTCTGCGAGAGCCAGGTGCGTCCCGGAGCCTCTGGCCTTGCGAGATGGCGGATTGAGAGGCTTGAGGATGTAGATGTGACTGCTAGGGGCTTTTACAAGCCCTGTGGTGTTCCTGCATTTGACCCTTGTGATTTAACACTTAGTCCACCCAGTTAGGCCCCAAGTTGGGGTCTTGCTGATCATAGGGACGTGAGAAAATGGGTTAGGGTTTACGGATAAGGTTGATAGGGATGTGACACGCCGGGTGCTGATGTTGACCCAGCTCCAAGTCCCCATGTGGGTGACACAGTACCGCTGAGTGGCTCTGGCACGTCTCTCTCAGCGGAGCTACATACGCGGATTCGATCGCCACTTCCCTTCTGTGCCGCCTGCAAAATTTAACGCTAATCTGCGTCATTAGGTTGGCACCGTGCAATATTTCCTTCCCTTTTGAAAATGAAAATAAAAAGTGCCCCTCCTAGTCTTAGGGGGTTTATTTATAGGCTGTGGTGAGCAGCCATCATCATCCTTTCATTTAGTCACATATGTCTACACTCATCCGCTGGTCCGCTTTTTCCAGACATCCTGCTTTTGGTGGCTCCCTTCTTTATTTTTAAGGGCAGAAATATTTTGGGAATGTAGAGCGAACACGATTTTTGGACTTTAAAAAAACCCTGCTAATGTATTACTCTGTGTATCGCTCTGTTCGTCGACAAACAGTAAATCACATCTCCGGGATTTGTGAAACCTGTGACATGCTGACACCACCAGGTGGCACTGTTTTAACGTTACTCTGCATTGAACGTAGCCTTTCATTAGTTTATTAGTGAAAGTTAATCCAAGGTCCGAAGGGCTGGTTTCCACTTGATTTCAGTGAAATATTGATAATGTGGATTTTTTTTTAGCTATAATAAATAGTAACCCAATTCACGTCATTATCATGAAGGTTGCTGTAAAAGATGGCAACGTGGCTCTATAATTTGCACAAACTGGAATGTCTCCCTCTACAGGCATTATTTGGTTCTCTCAACAAATGTGTTGCTCTGTAAGGGTTTCTGCAATCACAATGATTTCGGCAGAAAATGTTTACACAAGAAAGCATGTTAAAAAGCATTTATGAAAAGTACACTGCTGCTTGACAAACTCCTTCCTGAGAGTAGCTGGCTAAGGGTGTAACTCTCAGTTGTGTAATTTTTTTGCTCTTTCTAACCTCTATTGTTCCCAGCTCTGTTTGGAGAACCAGAGGCTCTGAGTAACTGACTGAGCACCTCAGACCCTTCGCCAGAAAGCTTTGTCCTCTTTTCACACTCGTCCTATTTTTTCTCCTTGTCATTTTTTTGCTTGTGACTGGCGCACATGCGTGACCCTGGCGTTGGCGTGACACAGCGGCACGCTCCATTTACGTGTTTCCTTCTCACTCGCGTGCTTTGTCCTTCAGTTTTGCTCCCCATCTGTGGGGGAGCAGAATGTAAGGTTTCCTCTCCTTGAGGAAGAGCCAACCCACCGCCCCCCCAAACTATATATCAATTGGAACCAAATGCCACCTGCTCTTGTACGAAAAATGAAAAACACCATTTTCTCCCAACCTCTGCTGGTGACAGGGGCCTAGACCAGGCTCCCCAGGGCACCTACCTACTGCTGTCCTACTAAACCATCCCACTAGCCTTCCCCTATCCCCCACAGTATGTTAATATCTGCTAATATCTAATATCTATGCCAATATAGACGGTCCCTTGATCCTACAGATGCATTGAGGGTAATGCCTTCTGTGTTTAAAAGCACCCATGGGTCAAATTCAGGGTTGCAGGTGAAATCAAAATCTGGGACCAGCATTAGTTGGAGCACGGTAGGTTACTGAGGACTGTCTTGCCCATAACCAGGTCAGATATCCAGGGTGAAGGACATTATCCAGTTCAAGCACATGGGGCCAGTAGAGAGGCTTAAGCTAAAGCAGCGACACCAACAGGAACATCTGTCTCCTGGGCCAGGTCAGTGACATTCTCTCCAGAACGGAGCCTGGGTTCTTGGCCATACAGCAGAGGAACATTGGAGTGGGTCCATTTCTTGTGCTCGTCGAGGGCTGGGGAGACAACAGGGTTGTGCACGCATGTGTATGTCGAGGAACACAGGCACAGAGATCCAGGAGCTACTATTTTTTCTCTGTGTTCCTGCCTGGCTGGTGAACCTGTTGTCCTCCTGGGATGAGAAGCATAGTCAGAGCAATAGGAGAACACGTGGGGTGGGGGGTGGTGGCTGTGAGAGAGGGCCTGGTGCACAAATCAAACCATAACCTGTATCAAATATTTCAAATATTCATATTTAATTGGCTTCAAACTATGACAATTACCTTGTGTAAATTCAGACATGGAACTTCTGCTTAAATATAATAATGCTCACAAAATACAGTGTCTCTTTGACGAGCGGAGTCCCCCTTTACGCCCCCTGGAGCCCAGATGGGGAACTGCACACACACGGCACATCACGTCAGCCTTCTATGCACGCTCCCAGCAGATAGGAAAACTGTACAGAGTAAGAGCAGCTTGAGCTTTAAAAACAAGGTCATATATATTACCCCGTCTCCGAAAAGGAGAAATTCAAGTAGGAAAATCACTTCTGAAATAACCCTCGTTTTACGGCCGACGGAAAAGAAAGTCAAATGATTAATAATAATAATAATAATAATAACAATAATAATAATAATAATAAATAAAATCCCCAAACATTAAAGGGCAAATGAAAAAGTCCCGGACAGGTCCTGTTTTTTTTGTACCCCAGTGCTCGTTAAAAGTCGTCTTCGTTAAAAGTCGAGTTTTCATGCAGGTAATGAAAATCCATGTCACGCTGCAGTACCCCTCCCGTCTACCAGATGTCGCTGGTGAGCTCGCGGCTGGTCAGCGGCACGAACGTGCTGTTGAAGTGCAGCTCGGTCTTGGCCTTGCCGCCTCCGCCCCCGCCGGGTATCGTCTGCCCGTTGAGCAGCGCCATGGGGATGTTGCAGTACGTGTGCCTGTCCCCCAGCGTGCCCGTGTGCACCGGGGACGGCGGCACTTGGTACTCGTATACCCGACAGAAGTGTCTCATTTGCGGGCGGCTCGCCGGCTCGAAGTCCGGCACGTCGGAGTGGCCAGGCGCCAGCGAGGAGGAGGTGTTGGTCATGGCGATGCTGGAGACGGTCTGCAGGTCACCGAAGAGGCCCTGCTCCCCTGAATCCAGAACCTGGCGACGCGACAGCGTCTCCTTCCTCTTGACGGGCATCTCATAGACCAGTCGCTTCCAGAAGTGTGACTGCAGCCGGTTGTTGGCGGGGCCCTTCCACTTGACGACGGACAGCAGCTTGATGCCGTGCTTGAGGGCCTCCACCTCCTGGTAGTTGATGACGCTGCGGAGGTCGGCGCACTCGATGAGGATGACCTTGATCTCGCCCGTCACCAGCATGCCGTGGATGCGCGACTCCAGCTGGAAGATGCTCCAGCCGCGCTTGGCCACAAACTCGGGGGTCAGGATCATGATGAGCCTGCGGCTCTGCTCGACGCTCCTGGCCAGATCCTCCATGTAGCCTGAAGGGGGAGAAGGTGAGGGGGAGATGCGTTATGCAGGGAGAGGTAGGATGACAAGGGGAGATGGAGGGACAAGGGGACACCACAGGGGTCTGCGGATGACTGCCTCAGTACGGTGACATTCACACGAACAATACACTGCCATATATACGATACAATGCTAAAAATCAATAATAAACCCATTTTCCTTAATATGAAGCAAAATACAAGGCTTGGGATCAGTCAGAAGAAACATACAATGGGTGAGAAACAAACGGAGGATCGTCCACGCTGACCTGCGTGGGAATATTCAGAGAGGCTGCCAAGCAAACGCGCAGTGTTCTGGGCTGGGATCCCATCCATGCCGCTGCCAGAGCCATGCACCAGCGCAGGGTACCTACGAGCTTG
Organism: Pollimyrus isidori; assembly: GCA_019775955.2. Taxonomy (NCBI): domain Eukaryota; kingdom Metazoa; phylum Chordata; class Actinopteri; order Osteoglossiformes; family Mormyridae; genus Pollimyrus; species Pollimyrus isidori. The sequence goes on from JABFDZ020000002.1 coordinate 28,173,852, forward strand.
CAGCCCGTTGCACAAGGCAGGCGACGCCCAGGACGGGATGGGGCTCCGTAGGGCACGCACACGCACAGGGACACTGGCGTAACCCATCTGAATGTTTCTGAACGGCAGGAAGCCGGCATCCCCTAGAGGAAATCTACGCAGACACAGCCGGAACACCTACACGATTGCGTGGGATTCGAACCCCCAGCCATGCGGCTCTTCACTGAGCCAAAGTTCTGCCCTGTGCGGTAAGTCAAACTGCAAGAAACAAAACGAGGCTTCCAGAAAAGACTAAAAACAGATCCCAGAGCTGGCTGAAAGACAGCACCACCATGTGACCCGTGTGACGGGGAGGATCCAGAGCTCTTCCTTCCTGCACTTGCAGAGAAGGTGACCCCAAATAAATGACAAAGCCTGGGGAGAGGAGTCTTTGGGTACTCTCTGTGACTCACACTACTCTCTCTGGGACTCTCACTCACACTGCTCTCTCTGAGACTCTGTCATTCACACTACTATCTATGAGACTCTGCGTCACACACAAGGACAGGCACACTATAAGACCTGCATCCCGACCCGCACAGCTCAGATTGGGAGGGGGGGGGGGGGGCGGTAAATCCACAGGGATGCAAATCTGTGCTGGAGGTCATTAGATCAGGGAAGAAAAGGGAATAACAGGGAATGACAGGGAATAATTCCGCAAGTAGAAGGAAATGCAGCCAGATTTGTACTGTTCCGCGTCCTGTACTGATCAAATGCCAACGTGAGGAATGGCTGGGCTTTTAAGGATAGAGCTGCCGATGTTAAAAAACAAAATTGTCATGCTCACTCTGGCCAGACCCCCAGGCTGAACACTCCCAAACTGGATCCCCCCAGGACTGAAACCCCAGAGGCTAGTCCCCCAGGGCAGACCCCCAGAGGAGAACCTCCCCAGGCTGTACCCCCCAGGGCTGACCTCCCCCAGGTCAGACCCCTTTTGGCACCCCCAGGACAGGTCCCTAGGCTGCTCCTTCCGCCTCGCATCTCCCTGCACATTACCTTCTGCTCTATTTGCAATTATATGCTGCTTTCAGGCTCACAGGGGCCTACGTTTCCCAGTAACCCAGCCACAGTGTAAAGGCCTGGAGCCTGCCAGAATGCGGGCCCGCTGGCACTCTAAATACAACAAAAAGGCCATGAAGCAGGCTTGGTTCTGGCATGCATGGCCCGTGTGAAGAGGGGCTGCTCTGAGCCCCCGCATCGCCCCAGCACCTTGCTCCCCCCGTCCTGGCAGCTCCCTCCACCCGCCACCCCCACTCGGAACCCCGTTTTCCATCATCTTCTAACGAAAGTAACGACAGAAAAGCAGCAACACGCTGCAATTTCATGGTCAATTTGCGGTGCATAAATAACGCCGTTTCCACGGCGGTGGGGGCTGCAGAACCCCCCCTCATCTCATGCTCATGACGATGTAAATCAATTAATGCCAATAAGAGGCAGCAGAGCCTGCACATTCAAACGAGTTGTTTAAACAAACAATCCCTCTCTCCACACCTCTCTCCTCCTCCTCTCCAGTCTCCTCTCTTCTCCTCCCCGGGCCTCTCTCCTCCTGTCTCTCCTCCTCCCCTCTCTTCTCCACTCTCTCCTCCCCTGCTCCTCTCTTCTCTACTCCTCTCCTCTCTCCCTTCCCCAGAAAAGGGACCTGATTTGGGAGAGGGATGCAGGGTGTGGGAGGGACGTGGGGGCGTATCTTACTGCTACTGGGAATGAGGTCCCGCTCCGGGATGAAGAGCTTGTAGCCGTAATGCTTCTCCAGCACATCCGGAAGGACTTCCAGAGCAAACTGCTCCTCGTCACTGGGAGAGCGGCCCAGCGCCTCCAGGTCCACCTTGGTGTAGGACAGGTAGCCGTCGTACTCTTTGTTATCTGTCAGACACACAGAGGCCATATCATTCCTGCACAGTGGACTTCACGCATCACTTCCTGTATCTCTAACGCAGCTTGCGGAACACTGCAGCAAATTGTGATTAAGGGCAAATGAAGCTGGGAGCGCCACCAAATGGCTGTCCGAACAGATTCAGCGGGCTACTCCTTTAAAGACTCTCACCTGAGTGGATAAAGAGATTTATCAATGGCATGTTAAACTGATCAAAGGTTAAAAGAGGACAAACGTTAGGAGGGGCGAGGGTTGTAGCTCTCGTACACCGCAGCCATTTATAGGGCCTCCAGCAAATCCTTGCTTGTTTGCCGCATGACGAATGGACCGGCCCATTTTGGAGCTGGTGCTGCTTAATGGGAAAATGATTTCCAGGGGGAGGTGGGGGAGCATGCTAGTGCACTGCTAAAATGGGGGGGGGGGCAGGTGGCTTCTCCCATTCACCCTGTGACAGAAGATGCCCGGGTGACCAAACTCCAGTCTTTGGTTTTGATTCCTGGTGTCCCACTATGGCTATCGCTTGGCTATAGTCTCCACTTTAAAACAATGTGTGTGTGTGAGTGTGTGTGTGTGGGGGGGGCTTCAGCTACAGCACACAGCCAGGAGTGCTCTGAGGGGTCCACTCACCGTCCTCGGCGTCCTCGCTGCCGAAGTGTCGCCGGTAACACAGCAAGATGTCTAGGTTGTAGCACTTGTAGATGGCGCTGAGGAAGCCCAGGAGGAGCAGAATTGCCCCCAGGCCGCCAGCCAGCTCCAGCCGGTACACATCTGTGGGCGCGGAGACGCCAGTAAGTGTGGAAGGGGGGCAGGTTGGGCGGGGGGGTCTCCCAAACACAGCCATCGATTGACTTATGCCCTATCAAGTAACATGTCCCATAAGACACTTAATAGAATTCATGGGGAGACGTCCAAAGCAGACGCAGTGCGACTTTAATGGATGTATTTTTACATGTGTGCGGCATGTGGCAAGAACCAAAACAAACCGATTGTTCTGCCAATGTAGAGGTTCAGTTAAACGTGAGTAATGTTATGTAATATGTCTGACCTCTCCCAAATAATGATCGAGATATCCAGAATGACTGATGTTCTCACTTCCAGGATGAAACCGTATGTCGATGGACACACACACACACACATACACACACACACATGCACACACACATGCACACACACATGCACACATGCACACACACACACACACACACACACACACACACACACACACACTGTTAATGCCAAAACGCTGCTCTGCTCTTTGTAGACCTTGGGTGACGATGTATTGTGCTGAGTGGAATAACACACTGAACATTGTAAAAACAACACATCGGACTCCTGTCTGGCCCTTACAGGCCCTGTGACCTTTTCTGCCCTCACAGGCCCTGTGACCTTTTCTGCCTGTGCCGTTGTCCTTTTGTTTAGGTCCGCAGTGGAGATTAGACAGTACGGTGACAGCTCTCCACTAGGGGGCGCCCCAGTCCCGTTCTGGAGCCCAACGGCCCGATGACAGGCGCGCGTTACGGCAGTGGGGCTCTGTGCTCAGAGGAGGGACGTTTCTGTACTGTCGTTCGTTATGCTGTGTAATAAATGCCAACTAAAATGTCAAAATTCATACGGAGCCGCATTTAAAAGGAGAAGCGAGCTGCTATCACGGCTCTCAGCCTGCACATGCAGGACTGCATAAAAACACGGGCCGATTAAATCACCTCATCGCTGTGTGCGTGTGTGTGTGTGCGTGTGTGTGTCTCACAGACAGGCAAGATGAATCCCTGTGCAGGGACACACGCATAATCAGATAGAGAGACACCGACATACAGGCACACACAAACACACACACGCACACACACATACACACAAGATTGTATTCATATCTTTGTGAGGACCATCCATTCGTTGATACAGGACAAACCTTAATTCCGACAATGACAACCTTAACCCCTACCCAGCCCTAACCTTAACCACAACTTACCAGTCAGAATACAACACTTTTGGCATGGTTAATTGTTTGATTGCAGTCACTGATATTTATAAAATTGGGTATCCCCTTATGAAGACCCCAAAAAAATGTCCCCACAACGTCAAAATAACAAGTATTAATAACATTGTGAGGACATTTGCAACTTGTTTTTTGCTGCACTTTGACGTGTAAATGGTAAATGGACTGCATTTATATAGCGCTTTTCTACAAAGCGCTTTACAAATTATGCCTCACATTCACCCA
>JABFDZ020000002.1:28194392-28207350 GCA_019775955.2 Pollimyrus isidori
TCCTATAAGCCCTCCTCCAACCAGTGTTACGATCACTCTGTTCCTATAAGCCCTCCTCCAATCAGCGTTACGATAAGCCCATTCCTATAAGCCCTCCTCCAACCAGTGTTACGATCACTCTGTTCCTATAAGCCCTCCTCCAATCAGCGTTACGATAAGTCCATTCCTATAAGCCCTCCTCCAATCAGGGTTACGATCACTTCGTTCCTATAAGCCCTCCTCCAATCAGTGTTACGATCACTCCGTTACTATAAGCCCTCCTCCAATCAGGGTTACGATCACTCAGTTCCTATAAGCCCTCCTCCAATCAGTGTTACGATCACTCCGTTCCTATAAGCCCTCCTCCAATCAGGGTTACGATCACTCAGTTCCTATAAGCCCTTCCCCAATCAGGGTTACAATCACTCCACCAATCAGTCGACATTCCTGCCCGAATGAGGACTGAGGGAAGGTAGCAAATGAGTCCTTCAAATGCCTGTGATGACAAATGACAGAAAGAGGGAGAAGTGGCTCAGTTCATGACTCCATCCCCTGCTATTACTCTGTCATCCTGTCATGGGGCCCCGCAAAGCGCCCGGCGGGGTGAGCCGCCTCCTCCGCTGCCTGTCACCCGCGTGTATTTATACGCTGCGTAAGCGCTCGCGACGTTGACGGAAGGACAGCGTTCATCTGCCGCTCGCTGTTGCACTCTGGTCCGTGCATCCACCAGTGAGACAAAGAGGGCCGTTCTGCAAACACAGGGGGGCGCCAGATTCCCCCATAAGCATTCCTTTGGGGCCCCCCTGCATTCGTCTGCCAGCCCTTAGCCAGTGAGGAGGGGCAGAAAGCCAAGTGTTGGATTTTTCCCACTAAGGCCTTAGCTTGTCGCTAAAGAAAAGCCCAGTCCCAACTAATTGCCCCCTAAAAGGACGAGAGCCCCTTTATCGGCCCTGATATGGCTGGGGGGTGGGGGGCAAAGGGGCTCTTTCATAGTGTCACTCTTCTCACACCCCCATCAGGCACTCTGGGGTCTAATAATAAAGCGATTTTGAGCAGAGGTTATGGGACCCTGCCTTTTGCGATACCATTAAATCTGCAGGACACTTAGCATCTCAGTGGCTAAACACTGACAGCTGTGGTCTGCCGCTTCTGACAGCTTGGGACGATTAATTACAGATTCTCTGGGACTGCAAGTTTCCATGTATTGTGTGGGATGGAGGCGGGGCATCGTTGGGTTCTGCCTGCGCCCCGTGTGACCCATCAGGGCCGGTTTTCCTGCAGTTTGGTCGCAAATATTTAAATCTAAACCTCCAAGACCCTGACAGGGGTTGAGATGGAGATTCCGGGTCATTATCCCCCCCCCACCCTCGCCATCCCATTCTGGGAACCGAGGCGAAAGAACGCCTGTGACATTTATAGACGCCACAGTCACGGACAACTCTGCTGCTTGATAAATTGGGAAATAAATTTTTATTATGAGGAGGGGGCAGGGTTGGAGTGGCTGGGGAACCGGGGCCTTGGTGAGCCAGTACATCAGATGGGGCCCAAGGCTTCATCTCAGGGACCTCCCTCTTCATCAGTCACACAAGTGGCTGAATAGTAGGGGGGGGTCTTCAGGTCATTGGAGCTGATGTTTTAAACCCTGAAGGAGGAACCTCCTGAAGACCCTGAAGGAGCAACATGGCACCAGTCACTTCCTACCTGCACCTTCTGCTTCCTGTGCGGGGGGAAACCACTTCACCTGGGATCTACTGACAGATTCTTCCTAGTACCACCATTTCTGGCTTAATGGGGACAGGTCCCGAATCCACCTGCCTCATGTTCTATGTGATTGGTCATTGATGCTGTGACCTGTGAACTTAAAGATTGTATCAAGTGAAGATGATTAAAGACTATGGAATATCATTATGTAGAAAAACACGCAGATTGGCCATGGTATCTACATATTACATCACATAATATGCTTTCTTTTGGTTGGTTTTATGCGGAAATGAAAGTTATTCCAAAGAGGAATTAATCTTTTATCTAGATGCATGAAGGTTCAGAACCAACTCAGGGCAGGGGAGGGCTGCTTAAAGCAGATATTAAAGTATTTGGGGCCAGTCTGAGTCTGTCTGAACACCATAAAAAAAGTGACCAATGGAACAAGTCCCCCAAAGAGGCAGTGACCAATGGCACAAGTCCCCCAAATAGGCAGTGACCAATGGCACAAGTTCTCCAAAAAGGCTGTGACCAATGGACTCTTAGATGCTGAAGAAACTATAGACAAGATACCACGTTGAGGAAGGGATTAATTTTGTGAGAACCTCCCCTGACAGATATGCCGGCTGTTTCACCATCTTATAGAGTTTGATGAGCCTGCAACCCTTCCCTGGGATGCAAACATGCAATTTTCTGCTCCAAACCCTCCCCTTGGCTTCCCAGCTTTCTGCTAGACCCCATTTATTCTGGGATCAGCAGCCCCATCGTCGACTAAAGCTTGAAGGCGAAACCAAACTCTGATTTCCAATGAGAGTGGGGGGAAGGGAGGAGGCTTAACTCGAGGTTCTGGGGGGAGGCATAACTCGAGGTTCTGGGGGGAGGCATAACTCGAGGTTCTGGGTCACTCTCGGCTCCGGCACGTCACTGGTAACGGATTTAGACATACAGGGGGGGACCTGCTTTGATTCCAGGGTCATGCGACAAGTAGGGTCAGAAGGTCATAGCTGGCTGGTTAGCGGAACATGCTGCTTCATCATCCCCTCAAATAAGGGCTGTTTATTTAATATTCAGTGTAGTGACTGTTTGTGGCCAACAGGGGGGCCTAACCTCAGGGGCCCCAGGCAAAAGCATGATTTTGGGAATCACGTCTGCTAGACACACCACCAGAGGGAGGGGGTGCTGCACATGGCGGGGGGGTGGGATTGGGGGAGAGGGTTTGCAAACACCATGAATATACAAAAGATAGACAGGGCTGCCGCACCCAAACATGGGGGACGCCTGCCGGGGGGTGAGTCTCCCTGTCCAAGACGTCCTGGGGAGCCATACCAGAAAGCCAGAGGCAGAACCCCTCCCCCCCATTTCGTTCCCCGGGGGACACAGACAGCGCCATCTGAGCGCGAGCGGGGAGGTGGGAGCCATCTCTCCGGCACCGCGGGGGCCCGAAACTCCATCTCCTCAGCTGTCTCCCCGCGGTCCCGCAGCCGATGTGCGCAGAATAATGGGCTGTAATTTAGCGGCGACAGACAGCTTAAATATGCCTTTCTTCAAATTGTTTTGTTATTGTCAACCATCCTGAGCAGGCAGTGAGATTTAAAGAGCATCGTTATGGCGAGAGGTTCGCAGGGTCCCTAAAAAAAGGAGGGAGAAGCGAAATCGCCTTCCTATCTTCCCGAATTCCTCCAGGAGCACCGTGCTCCATATTCCTGGGTCTGAGAAAATGAAGCGGCGCTGGGTTAAACCCCCCGGACGCAACTGGGGAATCCGTGAGCGTGTTCTTTATGCTGGGGCCGAAGAGTGAAAACAATAATTGCGTTTTCGTCATCGTAATTATTTGCCGTGCAAGTGCAGATAGAGCGTGTCAGTGCATCCCTCCCCCAGGTAATGGGACGCGATAATTAAACACGCCAGTGACTGACCTCGCATGCGACACTTTCTCAGCGCGCTCCGCGTTTCTCTCCCCTCAGGCCCATGCACTGAGACTGATTCTCCTCTTGGTGATTCCTTGCAAATGCACAGAGTGCTTTGTTACGGCGTGTTTTACAGGCTAGCCCCACTGGCCAGTGCATTCACCCCGTGCGTGTATATAGGCATGGTGGGGAGGACTCACCCAGCTGGACGTAGATGGCAGTGGCCTGCTTCTCTGCAGGGTTCAGCACCTTTGGGGGTCTGGTGGTGAGCAGGGCTGCAAAAGGGGAGCCAGAAAGAGAAAGAGCCTGAGACACAGAGAGCGCCTGGGTGTGTTTATTACTGAACATGCAGTGAGTGCATTATGGGTTTATTACAGAACACAAAGTTAGTGTATTTGGGTGTATTACTGAACAATTACTGAACATGCACTGTGTGGGTGTGAGTCCATCTGTGTTGATGACTGATCACACTGCGTTGGTCTGTGTGTTTATTACTGAACACGGTGCATGACTGTATTTATATGTATGCTTATTACTGAACACACAATGTGTGACTGTGTGTCCATGTATGTTTATTACTGAACACGCAGTGTGTGGGTATGTGCCTCTGTGTTTATTACTGAACACACACTGTGTGTTAGTTTGTGTATATTGCTGAACATATAGTGTGTGGGTGTGTTTGAGTGTTTATTGCTGAATACATAATGTGTGGATATGTGTTTCTTACTGAACACAAAGAATGTTGGTCTGTGTGTGTATTACTGAACATGCACTGTGTGGTAGTTTGTATGTCTGTGTGTGTATTACTGAACATGCACTGTGTGGTAGTTTGTATGCCTGTGTGTGTATTACTGAACACGCACTGTGTGGGAGTTTGTATGTCTGTGTGTGTGTGTAGTGTGGGAGTTTGTATGTCTTTGCATCTGTATTAGTGAACACTGTGTGGGTGTGTGGACCAGCCATTCCCTCTCCTGTAATTTACGTTGTTTTATAAGCTACAGCTCATACTGTACACTGTGCTCTCACTCCCTGACTGATTCACGCTGTAGTGTCACCACGCACACAGATTCGCATGCACACACACTCTGCCATCATCGTGGCGACTCCCCGTCGACTATCATTTCAAGGTAACCGATGATGTCTAACCCCCAGCCAACACTCAACACTCAGGTACAGATGAAAATGTATTTTGTTTTTTTAAAGGGACATTTCCTCCTAAGGCCCTTCTGCACTGTTTGAGAAAGGGCATCAGCGCTTGATTTGGAGATTTGGAAGGTGCTAAAGCACACGCAGATGTGCACTTATACACACGTATGCACACACACATGAGGGAGAACATGCAGCCGCCCACACACCCGGCACGCGGACGCAGGAGGGCCAGTGTAAATGACGCTCTTTGGTGTGCAGGAACGCTTGATTACCATGCCTGTGGTAAAGCGGCGGGCTGGAGGCTTTGCGAGGCCTCCGCATACTCCAAAAGCTCACAGGACTCATTACATAAATTATTCAGGGCCATGCTTTAGAAAAACACTGAAAATATTCCACCTGCTTTTAATGTTGTATGTTTAGGGCCACGTGGACCCCCATGTGCCAACAGGAGGGGATGATCCCTTGTTATCTGGATAGCACGGGAGGGGGGGGGGGTGTAAGGGGGGGTTGATTGCGGTTCGTGCTGTTTGATCCTGGAGCTTCCAGTTTCATACTGTGTAAAGCTGCCCCGCATCTTCATGGTCATTCATCACAGAGGCTCTTCCTAGAGAATCAGGACTTGATACTCAGAGGACCAATTGGGGGAGGCTTAGTGAAAGTGGGGGTAAGCCCCCCCCCCCCGACACGTAAACAGAGGGTCATGTTGAGAGTGCAGCTGAGGGGTGGGGACAGTGTTAGCAGGGATGTTCACACTACATCACGGCCTTGTGTGACAACGCCGGGTGACGGCTCTCTGCATGCGTGATGAAACTGGGTGGGGGGGCTCCGGAACCTTCCGCATAACCTTCAATTCAAGGAGAGTGTGAGACCAGAGTGTTCCGGAAAGCCTTATCTTCTGCCTGGCTGTGTCCTCCGCTTTAATTCTGGCTTTTCATTGTGTGACAGCGGTGGACTGAGGAATGAAATCAGAAGCGCTCATCCATCATGGGGGCGATGGGGAGGGGGGGGGGGGCGTCAGCATGCAAATGAAAGCTATCATTCTTCTTAGTCCCAGGCCAAAGGCTCCAATCGCATCGAAAGAACCTTACGGGGCTCCCTGCAACTGCCAAACCCCTATGGGTCAGCCACCCCCCTCCTACACTCTGCTGGACAGACCCTCTATCTCCAGGACTCCCAGATTAGACAGAAAAATCATACTTCAGATACAACGTCCAAATATGTTGGTTTCACTACTTAAGCAGGCTGGTCAAGGGTTCAACAGCATGTCCCTCCTGAAACCGATGTGACAGCCTTCAGATTTCAAGGGTATATCCTGAGCTGCGCCGCTTCCTGCTGCCCGGTCCGGAGAAGCTTATTAATACTCTGACACCTTATTAAATGCACCAGCTGCACCAAACCCCGACCTTGGGGGAAGTTCCCAAAGTCCAACACTTCTGAGCCATTTGGAGCACATAAACCCCTAAAAGTAGGTGTTTCCTGCAATAATGATATTTTACTGCCATTAAATTCTTGATTCTGAGAACTTTACATTATTTTGTTGGCATGTAATCGACACGTAGCTTCATGGTAGGTGACCTAATGGTCTCTCCAGCTTTTCTGGGAGTATCTGTGTGTTTTTACCAGTAGTGAATGCTCTAGGTTGCCATCTCAGACCTTTTGGGTCAGTCAGTCAGAGTAGGGGGTGGGTAGACTTCAAAGGCCTGACTGGGTCATTCACTGAACAAGGTCCTCCTCTGCTTGTTGACCCCTCCTATCGGCACTCCCGACCAATCAGAGCGAACTAAGCTTTCCACATGACACGCCCCCTCAGACATCTGTTATTCTGGGTCTGTGTGGTAATCTGTAATCTGCCCTTCGACATAACTGTACATTGGTAAAATCGTCAGGTGAACATTTAGATTTCCTCTAAGAGCTTGTTAGGTTCGCTTTTCACAAGCTGCACTAAATCACAACCAGGAGGCGCTGGGTTGGGCGCAGTATCTTCTGCTGTGGCTTGTTAAGGAAGGCCTCTCTGGTCAATATCAGCTCCCCCTCCCACACAATTCAGCCCGTCCCCCACCCACTGCTGTCGAATCTGTGACTTATCAGAACCTGCAAACTCCCTGTCCAGCGATCCCCACAGTCCCTCCAGCATCCGGAAGCTTATACCTAGGAAAAAATATAATGGGGACTTCCTCCTGACACCTGGCAGGGTTTTCAGTGTCCCCCTCAGGAGATGTACATAAATGAAGGTTCCCACTAGTCCACACTGGCTCCCACCGCTTCTCACAGGTTGTCACAGATGCTGTCACTGGTGGTTCCATCCCAGAGGTTCCCTCCAATTTCCATGTGACACCATTAATATTTAATTCTGACTGCCAGGACTCTGTCGTTAAAGTCCGTTACCAGCCTGACAAACTCATCTTCAATATCATCCCACCAGATTCTCGTCCAGTCGTCTGCTCTGGTCTGACTGCGTTTTTCTCCCATTTGTATTTCTGGTTACAGCTCCATAATATTACTCAATATCAGTGGCCCTCACTTCCTGCCTGCCTTCCTGCCTTAATTTGGTCACTTTGGCCAAGCCCCCTGCTTGTCAAGAGCAGAATCTATCTGCCAGGTCAACAGCCTGAAATTGCGCTCGAGTCGAAACAACACCAAAGCTCCACTACGTGAGATCACCGCAATGGTTCGTTTTATGGAATCGCTTCTCGTTTGTATATTTCCGAGATGTGGCCTGTGAGTTCAGCCGGATAATAAAGACATTAAACACCAGAGGTGCACAAACAAACTCAGTGAGCCTCTTTTCCTCCTGGATGATTACAATGACAAAAAAACAACCCTCTAAGACAGCAACAGACAAAAAAAAACCAATATAAAATGAAAAAAAAAATCAGAAGTACAGTTGAGATTGAGATAGATGAAATCACAGGCTGATAAGGTCATAGCTTCTACACACAATTTTATGCCAGGTCCTGGGTCACGTGTGTTCCATGAGAAAATGTGAATGAGATGAGGGTGCAAATTGAAGTTCCATAAATGCATAAACTATTCAGGGAGATAGGGGGTGCTTTAATGAGCCATCAGATACGGAACACAGTCTGCGATGATGGAAACGGCAGGGCTCGAACCTGCAACACTGTGGCTCCTCCCGTGTTTAATAACTGCTGCACCTGCCCCACTGCCTCATCACGCACAGGAAAAGCCAAGTTTCACCTGAATTCCTCAGTAAACTATGGGTCATATGACCGTCCATGGTCACATGACTCTCCACAGACAGTGACATTCTTGACCTTTCCGATCTACTCCTGCCCCTCAGACACATGCTGCCCCATTGATCCTTAGCCCCCATATCCTGATCTGTGCCCCCCTGGCCCTGATGTCCGAAGCACTGTACCGATCTTACACATAACATAAATTATACATGAAGAACAGGAAAGGAAAGTACTTTGAATCTTATTAGATTTTCTCAAAGTCCTGTTTTTGTCTTAATACTGTTGAAGAAATGCTGTGTATAACCCTCAAGTATGGAAGACATTACACCAAAAACAGTTTGCTTTACCTGACCCATATAGTGCAAAATACGCATTGTTCATACTGTAATGAAAGCCACAGAGTTTGTGTAAAAAGTCGAACAGTGATGGTTTGACCTCCTACCGCTGGAAGAGAAGTCAGCCTTTCAATTCCCATCCTTTCCTCTTGAAAATACGACCCAGTTTGCGTAAATTAAACGCAATTACATTTAATTTGCTACATATTCAAAATAAACACTAATATCCCTTTCAACGGTTATAATAAAATGTGTCGGAAACAAAAATGAATAAATGAAACAACCAAAAAGATGAAAGCGACAGCTAACATGCAAACTGAAACACATTTCGTGAGGTTCATACATATAATATGGCCCTTTTGCGGGGGGGGTTGCTTTAATTAAGCGGGGTGTTGATGTCCCATGGGGGCTGAACACCTAGTCAGGCTCAGTGGGGTGGAGTTCACCCTTCATCCTCCTGCTCCTCTACTTAATAACTCAGCTGCTACTTCCTAGTTTCTTCTGTCCCACTTTCCCGGTAAGTTATCAAAAATCTGCATATTAAAACCATTAAGTGGAAAATTGCATGGGAAAAAAATGAAAAAATCAAATGACGAACTGGAAAACAGTACAAGAGGACGGATAAAATGACTTGTACAGTCTCTCCTTAGGCACGAAATGGGGAGAGGCCCGGAGATCGTCGAGCCCGAGATGGATCCGTCAGCACGCGGGGCAGCGCCAGTCCAATTAACCCGCCGGTGGATGCTTTATTGCTCGCTGACAAACTGGAGGCTTCCCAACAAGCCGAGCGGGTGACAATCAGCACCATCGCCGCACTGGTGAATCAAAGAGGCGTCTTTAAGTGTGTAGAAGGACGCCCTTGCGTCTGACAAACAGACAGAGTGACACCCCCGATTCTCAGCACGGCGAAGGAGATGATTAGCTGCAGACCTTCAATCATGGCAAGATAGGGGTCTCGAGATAATGCAGAACGGGTGGCAGGGAAAGGGTCACACTCAGCGGGATCCAAATGCAGCACGTGGCACTACAAGAGGAATCACACACTGAATTACACATACTTACACATTGAATTACATGTAGAGTTGCATGTTGAATCACACAGAATTACACACAGAATTACACATTGAATCCTAAAAACAAAACATAAAATTACTCACACAACATAACACACTGAATCACACAAAATTACTCATTGAATCAAACACAGAATTACACATGGATTCACACAGCAATACACACAGAATTGCAGAGTGAATCACGCAGTTACACACTGAATCTGAATTAAACACGCAATCACAAACAGAACAACACATGGAATCCAAACATGAACAACACATGAATACAAACAGAATTAAACACTGAATGAATCACACAGAATTACACCGGTAATTACACACAAACTTTCACAGAATTACACACTGAATCACACAGAATAACACATAGCACCACCCAATGTACAACTAGGCTGTGTCTGAATCTGGGTTCTGAACGCTCCTCACATATAGGGAGGTGTGGCTCTTTAGAGAAAGGGGCCCTCCTAATGTCCCGTAACCTCCAAGACGACAGTGACCTTCACCCTTCACAGGGCACGCCCCCTCTCAGCAGGGGGAGGAGTCTCCTGCTCTCTGGGGGTCGGGATTCACTGCATTGAAATAAAGCTCACACAGACTGTTCAAATGGCACTGACAGGGCCTGTGTGAATACTTATACTTAATCATGTGGATACCTCAATAGCTTCATTTACATTGTAAAAGAGACCCTCTGAGGCAGGTCTGAGGGAGATGGGGTCACGCTGCTGGTAATGAGGTTAACCACATCCCCAGGCTCAGGGCACATCAGGCAGTCTCCTGTCTCGGAGGCCTTGCTCTCACTTGCGTAAGAGGCCACAAATGTAAACGGGGTGATCATGTGATCAGCCAGAGCATCTGAGGAAACAAGACAGAAGGGTTTCTTTTGAGGGGTGTCTATGTAATCGTGATTAAGATGGAGATCCTGAGCTGAGGCCCCCGTGTTCTGGACAGCATCTATAACCCGCGGTGAAAACTCCAGCATCCTGGCGCTTGTGGATTTCACCCACGACTTGAGCATTCTTTATCTCCTCGGCCGGCCGTCTGGATGAGCGTCTATCGATCGAGAAGGTAATTAAACTTAAAAAATGTTGGTGGGGTGGGGGGGGTTGCAACCGGGTGGAAGCTTCTGGAAGAAAGGAGTCTGGGCACGCCGGGCAGACAGACACGACTCTAAACAAACAGGAGGGGTTAAAGGTCATGTGAAAGAGGCCCTCGATAATGAACCAATTAACGCTGGCAGACGTGCGAGCTCACGAAGGCATTGGCTAGTCTGACGTGGCATCCATTTTAACGCCGTAATTATGCACAGCGAGAGCTTAGCAGGTCGCTACAAGAAGGTCCATTTTCATTTCGCCAGGCCCCTTTCACAATTTCCATGAAACCTGCCGGCAGTCTGTTTTCACCCCTAATGTGGCCCTCGTACCTGTGGATGGCCTGGAATCGAACGTAGCCTCTACTTTAAAGGGTCTAAAAGAGCCTCAAGTGGAGTATGGGGTGAACGCAGAAAGTGGGCATGCTCTCGGCCGGCTCTCACTTCGGTAATTTACAGGTTAAATCTCTGCATCACTCGTGGCGCCCCGCCCGGGCCCGGCGCCGGCCCCCCCCGCCCCCGGGGGGGGGGGGCGGAGGGCGGGGCGGGGGGCGGGTGGGGGGGCGGGGGGCAGGCGGGGGGGCCGGGGCACTTATGTTTTTCAATCATTGTCTTGATTTATGCTGTAACCTATGAAATGTAACATTGTAAACTATTGCTTGCAAATTTCACAAAAGTCACTTACATGGACCCCTTTTATTACAGCTTCCCCAGACTGGATGAAATAAAACTATCCAGTGGGGGGGCGTTTCTGAGTGAGGCTTAATGGGATGAATTACAATCTGCTGAAACCCAAGTGCCTGTCTTGCAGTACATGTTGAGCAAGTCAGCCCTCTGGTGGACAAAGTGGAAAATGCAGGGCACTTTAAATCATCTTCAGTAGCGGAGAAGGCTGGCTGCCTTTGACAATGTGGGGCTGGCCTTAAAATGATTTTGGCACAATTAAAAAAAATAATAATAAATAACATGGCAAAATAAAAATGGTTTGGGTCACAGTGAGGCAGGTTTCTGCACTGTGTGTGTGGTGAGAGTGGAAGCAGCCTAATGCTTCTACCCTCATTAAACTTGCCTGCAGAAATTCAGACAAAAGAGACCAGGAGGGGGCGTCGTGTGACTCCCTGTCACTGACAAGGAGCCTCGCGAGTCACTAACGGCTGCGGCATGCGAACTGTCGGCTGAGATTCCTACTATACGCTTCGTGAATGAAGAGGAAAACGAAGTGTGATACCCTATATACCGGTTTGTAGGCGGGGCAGCCATCAAACGCTCTGCTAGTTAATATGTATTGCTTATTATGTAAAAAAAAAAATGGGCTCTCCGAATTTTGGTACCTTTAAGATTAACCTGAGCACTCAGGCTGTGCTGGTCGCTGAGAGGGAGGCGTCAGGGACGTGCAGCGATACTGGCTGAGTTTTGGCAGGGAAGAGAAGCCGTTCCTAAGCTGCTACTGATCCATGGGGGGGCTGCGGCCATTCTGCTTCCAGTCAGCATCCCCCAACCCCCCCCAGGACACGGACTGGCCCACAGGGTGGGAGGGCGTTCGGAGCTTCGACTCGCAGAGACAGGGGCCGCTTATGGGAGGGGGGGGGGGGCTTCCTTCGCAGGCACCACCACCCCCCCATCGATGCTACAGGCTGGAGTGACGCCGGCGGGGCGGCGGGCACCAGTAGAAAAGGCTCCTCTTCTTTTGTACTTCTCAAACATTTCAAAATAGTTTTATCCTGACCAGCAGCAGTAAACCTTAAAGCCCAGAAGCATTAACATATTAAAAATGGCAGGCTTTTAAGAACAACGATTAAAGTAATAAAACCATACAAAAATTTAATATTATTTACATTACAAGGCTTAAGGGCCTCTTTAAATTTATTCTCAAAATTTCTATTTCGTAATAAAACATCTCCTTTAATCTTTCCAAAACGTGCATCGGTGTCTTCTCCCCCAACCTGACTGCAGTACCTCGAGGAAGCGTCCCAATCTCACTCATTCTGATTCATTTTTAAGTGCATTTTCTGTCATGAGCCCATTTAACCCAGAGGGCGGGTTGCTGACCGCAGACCACTGCGTTGGAGCTGGGCGGAGCCCCCCGCCTGCCCCCCCCCCCTGCTCGGCGCCGGCCCCCGCAGCGCCCCGGTGGCTCTCCACATGCTGCCCATCAGCAGGGGCGATCTGGGCTGTGGGGAGCGGCTTGAGAGGTGGCACACACAGGCCATGTGGTCCGGGGGCCAGACCAGACGCTCAACACCCCCCCTTCCAGCACCCCCCTCAGCACATGGCACGTTCACCGGCAGCTGTCACATGGGTCCTTTGCGCATTGAAGAGTTTCGCTTTATTCCTTTGTTTTTTTTCTGAGTAATCCAGGTGAAAAAATAGACTCTTGAGCTACATTGGGGGGCATGGTGGCAGGGGCGGGGTCAGGGGGTGATGTCAGGGGCACAGGGGGGGCGGGTCACCTGGAGGGGTGGGTCACCTGGAGGGGTGGGTCACCTGGAGGGGTGGGTCACCTGGAGGGGTAGCCCTTGAAGTAGCCCCTAGA
>JABFDZ020000002.1:28207450-28220329 GCA_019775955.2 Pollimyrus isidori
CGTCCCCCCCCACCACAGCCCTCCTGCGGGAGCAAAATGCCTCGCTCTTCTCAAAAAATGTTTCCTGCAATTTGATAAGAGCCTCACTGTTTTTTTCTAACCAGTGATAAAAGGTTTGCAGGTTAATGCTGTAAAAGACTGTTTAAAAATACGGTGTTAGGTGCAGAAATAGCTTCGCTTTATTCGCTTGAGTTGCTGACCACACTTCGTACCCCTCTCTGCAGCTCTGTTACCATTCACACTGTCAGCCTGCGAAAAACATGCACTTACTCTCATCTTTAGAATAACAGCCAAAAAAATAACTGGTTATGTTATTTACACAGACACATCAGCGTCTTGTTTCTCATGTCAGAGACAAGCTGAAGGTTCATCGATCGCCAGTTATCGGGCCCTTCTGCTGTACCCTAAAGTGTCCAGTAAAGTTCCACTGGATGAAGATGACATCTCTCATTTACCAGGCCCCTGCATCCTGACCCCCCCACCCCCACCTTGACTGTGCACCTTCCAGTGTCTGTAACACATTCACACCTCCTGCAGTCTAATATGCACTTTTAATATTTTAATATTATTATTTCTTAGATTTCTTATGAGGTGAAGATGGGAGGGGGAGGCTGGCTGGAATTTATTCCCCCCCCCAGAGCAGCCTTCAAACTTTTATCTTACTTAATTTAATCAATCTGAATGAAGCTGGAGTGTCACATGCATGTTCCTGTGTGTCCTATGTGTGTGTGTGTGTGTGTTGGGGGCGGGATTCCTGTCTGTCCCCCAAAAATCTCACTCAGGTCCCCAGGGGTGACGGGTGATGCTGGAAGGCCAGAATAATCTCTACGTCTGAGTCACAACACTTTCCAGAATCATCTGCCTTTTGGTTGCACAAATACTCTCAGAGACATCAGGAGGAAACTGGGAAAGTGGTTAGGAGCTTCATTTCCCATGAGTCTTAGCACCGGTGGGTCGCTTGGCTGCATCCCAGTGTCCCTTTTCACACAGCATTAATGACCTTGCGTGGCTGTCTCTGATTGGCCCAAACGTGTGGGAGGTCCGATGCCAGGGCTCGGGGAATGGGGTCAGTTTTCCATGATCTATGACTGCTTCCAAGCTCTAACGTTATAGGACTCAGAGCATCCCCTTCTGCTTCGGCCACTGAAACGCACACAAAAAGCAGGATTGGATTTCTTATCCTTCCCCATCCCTCACTACAGAGAAAACATTAGAAAATTAAGAGAAGTGCATCCTGGGAACAGATACCAAATGATCAGCATACAGCACTGGGAAAGAATGCAAGACATCTCTGCCAAATCACGTTTCTTTCTAGATTCTATTCAAAATACCACAATAATTCATCCCTCATGGCACCTCCCCCGGCTGGGGACAGTGACAGGTGGAGATAAGTGGTCCAGGACCCTTCTGAGAAAGGAGCATAGGGAGAGCAGACCCTATGGAGACTGCATCTGCTGGGGGTACGACACTCAACCTGAAGGGGCTGTCTGCCATTGCGTCCTTAGAGATGTCAGAACACCCTCGGGACGTGGGGGGGTGCTGTGTGTGTGTGGGGGGAGGGGCGCAGGACGGGACATGCTAATGGAATAATACATTACGTGAGGCAAGAATGGTGTAGCTGCAACCACAGATGTATCTAAAAGACTTCAGTAGAGGTTTTAATGGCTTCGTTTCGGGGCAGGGGGGCGTGGTCACTAGAGTCGTGGAATTTTGATGCAGGATGGGGGGGTGGTAGATGCATCATTGTTCTGAAGTCATACCATGATACAGTAGCACATGGTGCACAGTTGCTCGCGCACACACACACACACACACACACACACACACATCATCTCCGCATCCAGTGGCTGGTACTTTTACCCTCCCGTTAGGCACATTAAGGGCTCGCAGTGGAGTGAGCTTGCAGCAGAAATGCCCAGCTAATCTATCCTGCCGTTTGATCCATACAGTGTTAATGTAGGTGCTGGCCGCCCCTCCCAGGCTCTTGCCCACAGGCCCTTTCCACCCCGCAAAGGTCCGACCCACTCTCAGAGCCCTGCTGTCCCGTTTTAATGACCCGACTGACCTTGATGTTGGAGGTAACCTGACCGTAACAAGAAACAGACAAACCTCACAAAGTGATGAAGAATGCAGGGAGACCAATCAGCGGGAATGCAGTGCAAATCATAAAGACAATGATTATCTCTTGAATAAGGAGTCGTTTAAAGGTGTTTCCTTGTGCCGTCGCAACAGAGAATCCTTTTCGATCTGCCATACTCCTTAAGCGGATCATGTCAGTCACGTTCCGATGGGAACCCCAGACGCTCTCGTCCAGTCCGCCGCTGAGGGGAGCAGCGGGGCGTTCACACTGCACGTCTGAGATACGGCTTCGTTACCCAGGTCACCAGCAGAAGAAGACGGCTTTATGGGGCCCTCTGAGAAGCCAGAGGCGCCAAACACAACATCCCGTGGTGTGTTATATTATAATTGCCCCATGACAGCTGCTGTTTGCAGTGTTTCAACCGAAAGAACTGTCTCTAATCAGCTGCCTTGCAATTACAAAAGTACGTATATATGAAGTGCATTTCTGGGCACTAAATAAAACCAGGTTGCTGCTGGTCGCTGACTAGCAGCGGGGTGAACCGCTAATCCTGTTAGTGCGGAGTGAGAGCGTTGCATGTTTCATTCTCTCGGTGGGCTGCCCTTAAGGACCCCACTTACGCTAGCAGCTGCTACGGTTAGCTTGCCATCTGCCCGATGCTTGAAAAAATTTTTGTAATAAACTAATTGTGCAAAATGGGCTTTTTAAAAAAATATACTGGCATACTGGCAGTGACATTTCATAGGAATCTCTAGTTTGAGATTAATGGCAGGCACTTATGAGAGCACCACACAGTTCCACACTCCCCTAACTGTACTCTGTCCTGAGAATTTTGTCTCCCACGACAGACAAACTCGCCAAGATGGTCGCCGGAGGACTGTGGGGATGTCCAGGCAGGAATTGAGTACGGTTAGTCTCAAGAAATCTACAAAATTTATGTGACGTCGCCACCACTGGGTACCCGCAAATAGTTGCTGAAACTGAAGAATTTTAATGTTCTGGAATTTTACGGGCGGGTATTGTATTGTATTGTAGCCTGCAAAAATTACATATAAGCGAAAATATCTATGTATTAGACTATCATGTACAAATTCAGCACAGTGTTCAGTATTTCGGGGGTACCTTATGGTGCTTTTGATTATGGTGCTTTTGCCAAGTCGAAACTTGGATGATAACGTCACAAAACACGTCCTGTCCCGTCGGAAACACGCCTCTTTTTTTGGCTCTGATGTCGGACATGATTTTGTTGTCTGAGCTGCCCCTGTGATGTAATTTCAACGTGGCGGCTTACACACTCAACAGTAATTTTATTTTATAAATCTTTAAAAAAATGTTTATTTTGTTAATTGTATTAATAATTCTAAACTGCATGTGTTCGATTTAGAGAACACCATATCATGACCGTAAATAGTACCCTAACATGCAACACCAGATTTTTACCAGACTTATTAGTGTCTTTGGTTTGTTTGTAGTTTGTTTGCCTCTTGAAAAAAGAATATTGCTAAAATGTGCTAAAATATTTTATAAAGCTCTCAATGTTTGTAGTGTTTGTTTGACTAGTTTGTATTTCTTGTTTGTTCGTGTCTCTGAAAAAATAATCTCACTCCAAATCTTTTAAAATATAAAGCAACAACACACAGCAGCGTGTTCAAGAAGGCAGCCATGTTTGTTCGGAGATGTGGTAGCTTGTGGTAGAGATGTGGTAGATTGTGATGTCACTCAACTCTGAATTTCTGAGTTCTGAGAGACAAACGAAGGCACTGTTAGATAACCACCTCGACAAACATCCACGTACAAGTATGAATCCCTGCTGAAGCGTGTCCTCGTGTTCTCTTCTTCACGCTCGTCACAGTATGGATCGCATAGATCTATCTGATTTGATTTTGTGTTAAACTGACTTTTTCGTTTCAATTCAAAATTCATGTAGACCTAGTGCTTGTCACATTGACAGGTGCATATAAAAAATGATTGTGTGTAATTTATCATGGGTATGGGCGTGTAACGGGTGGAAGGTTAACGGGCACGGGTGGGTGCGGATTTAACTTTGAAATAATCACTAGTGCACGGGCGGCTGTGGTGCTGTACTGTGAGGTGCGGGCGGGTGCAGGTCTCCAAAAGTGGAACCGTGCAGGACTCTGCCTGACTGGATGTCCACAGCGCAGGAAATTCCGCCCCCCCCTTCCACAGGAACGCCCACCCCCCCCTTCCACAGGAAAGATGACAGCATGATGTCACACCAGAAAAGGCCCTTTTCTAATGGCAAAATTAAAAGGGAAACGATTTGAGATTAATCCCCTTTCCCGCTGTCACTGAGTGAAAAATGAGCAGAGGTCACCGTCATTAGCGAAGCGTTATCAGAGCAGTTCAGCTACAACATAGAAGCAGCCAGTAATACCAACCCAAGTTCTGCACAGGACAGGGTCCTCAACCCCCTCCCGTGAACATCGGACTTATCCAGCCTCTGCACTGCTTCACAAAATGTTCCCCCGGTCATAAATCATCTCCTGATCACTGACGGTGAAATGAATGCACCTGAAATTGAAACATTACTAGATAAAAAAACAGGGTTTTATTTTCAATTTGTGCTTTGTATTCCTTGGGGGAAAAACAGGTGTAATTAAAGCTTGATTCATCTCGGGCCGACCTGGAGCAGCTGAGCAAGAGAATCTGAGGTGGCTTCTGGGCTCTTAATCTTCCAAGAATGAGAAGCTCTGTGATTTTCTGTCAAATCAGCAACATAGCACTGGCATTTGGAATTAGGTGAATTTGTGATTCTATGAACCTGAGCTCAAAACTTTGAGCTCAATAAACTGGAAAATGTACTGAGGTAGAACTGGGTCCTGCGGAGCCTGGAACCAACCCCAGGAAACAGGGACAGAGGTGGGGGACACCATCTCCATTACGAGGCTGCAGTGGGGTAGGGCAACCCATGGTAACTCCAATGAGCTGCATTGTGACAAGACGAGGCAGAGCGAATGAAGGAGTAAAGCACAGTAAAGAGGTAAAGAAAGTAGTGAATGATGCCGCAGAACAGGGAGCAATTGAAGGAGTAAACGAAGGAAGAAATGATGGAGCAAAAGAAGGCATAAGTGACAGAGCAAATAAAGGAGTAAACTGCGGAGTAAATGATAAGGCAAAAGACAGTGTAAGCGAGGGAACAAATGAAGAGGTTAATGAAGGAGTGAATGATGGAAAAAAGGAAGAGTCATAGTGGAAGTATTTGGCTTGTCGGGGCAAACCGATACCTACGCTTCTGTGTGGGCTCCTTGGCTATCTCCTTGGCTGACCCCCCTGGCACGACAGGGCGGGCCGTTTCCCCAAAGCGAGGGCGACAGAGCCTGTTAACCCACACCGTACGTTACATAATCCGAGATCCCATTAACCAGAACAGAAGGAGACATTCAGGGCGTGGCCTGCCATCCTGATAACATCCATCACACAGCCAGAGCGATGGCGCACGGGCAGGATGGAGACTGTAAGTTTTGCAATATGACAGCGGACGCCGCAGAGACCGATGTCTAACTCGGCACTATGAGCTGCTCTGTCTACACAGCCGATGTTAATGCTGATCCTGAGTGAGTGGCCTGAGACTTGCTGGGTCTGCAGGGAGTAGCTTTATGGACCTGTCACCAAGGGGCTGGGAAGGGGGATTGGCCGGGTGGGCGCATAATTCCTCCCCTGCCTGCCCTTCTGCCTGTCGCTCAGCCGTAAGTCTTCCCTGGGTACCCACAATGCACTGGCTGTGGCGGCCATTTTGTCCGTAATGAGGGAGAGTGGAAAGCTTGGGTAATGGAGGCCACTGCCTGTGGGAAAGCAGGTAAACTCAGGAAGTGATGTCATGGGGCGGTTAAAATTGACCGCCTTGCATGTCAGGTGATTTAAAGCTTGCTGGAAGGCTGGAATATGGAGAAAACACGACATTTAACAATTATATAATCATGAAAATGGTCTAATTTGGTCATTTTGATTGACATTAATAAAAAAAAGAGGAAAAGTAATTCCAGACAGCTAATAGAAATGCATGAAGAATAAGGGCTATAAATATAGCCTGGAGAGTCCTTCACGGTCCCTCCTGCCCCAATGTGAGTTTGATGGGCTGAGTCACTGGCCTCCCTCCCCTCATTTACCCCCACCCCCCAGCTGCACCAGGACACTCGCTGCTGCATCTTGGTAAATAACTCTGGCCAGACTTATGAGAAACATCTATTTACAGCTTCAACGATGAAGAGATCAGCTGGACGAGGGACAGACAATTTAGTAAATGAGCAAGGAAGTGTTCCTGGCCTTTTTGCAGAGACACAAGCACATCTGCGATCGGGGGCAGGAAATCTCTCTGATGACACTTTCAGACATATCAAGAGCTGCTTCACTGATTCGCTGCCACAATAAAACTTTAAAAAAAGAAATGATAATTTCAGCCCAGTGTGTTGAGCGGATTTACTGCCCTATGTCCTTTTGCACATAACGATGCACTTTTGTACTTCGCATAAACATTATTTGTTTTTTTTCAGGAATTCGGTTCTAAGCCATATTTAAACTTGTACATCCAGTTGGACCCATGTACAAACTGTACATTTTGTAAATACCAATTATTGACAACAATCTGTACTGATTTGCATAATTGCTCATATTTTATTTAATTATTTTTAAATCTATGTCCTACACACCAATACTGCCAAGACAAACTTCTAGTGAATGTAGGTGTATCTGGCCAATAAAGTGAATTCTGGTTTGCGATTGTGAATTCTCCGAGTGCAGATCCTCACAGATTTCAGCAAGGAAGCCCTAGTGTACGCCCACCCCCCGCTGAAAAGGGCCTCTTTCAGGAGAACAAACGAAGCAGCTACCTTCCTGCCACGAAACACCCACAACCTTCACAACCATACCAAGTTCAGCTAGTCAGGCCTGGGTTTTACACAGGCTCTACACAGGGCATAAGACCTGCATTTGGCCTTCTAATGGCTGATTCCATCACAGTTCAGTCACCCGCCCCCCCATCTTTGTGGGGACTCTCCATTCAAAATTATGCGCAAAACTCTAATCCCAACAGGTCAACCCTAACTCCTACCCAGCCTTAATCTTAGCCATAAGTATCCAAACAGCATACAAGTCTTTTGGCATTTTTAGTTTTTTGACTGCAGTCACATAAAACTGAATTTCCCCAAAATGTGCCCACAACATAAAATAACAGGCTTTTATCACATTGTAATAATGTAATGCATACCTGGATCACACACACACACGCGCACGCGCACACGCACACACACTTCTTCTCTCCCGCAGGGGGGAGGCCGATGTTTTAGGTGGAGAATGCCCTTTAGACCTCACAGAGCCTCAGGCTGCTGTGTTGTGTTAGCTCACAGACCCATTTCCTTCTTTAGGATCCATTTTAAGATGTATTTTGGGATGTATTTCAGTCCCATCCAACTAAGACAGCAGATTTATTCCCCCCCCATCTCAGTCTCCTTGGTGTCAGCTTTTCACCGCTTATAGGGAAAATGGACCATATCCACCCCTTAAACCTAGAAAATAAGCAGCAAATTAAAAGGTGGCCCCTCTCCCCCACCCTACCGCCACCCCCACGCCGGTTCCAGATTATTCCGCCGAGCCCAGATGCAGAAGAAGGTATCGTCCTCAACAAAATTCAAGCCAAATCACAAATGAAGGCACTAATACCTGTATTCTGTTAATTTCTGGTTCTGAGGTATGTGTATGTATATCACACACCAGCCAGGGCATCTGTTCCCTAATTGGGAACTTTCCGGAAACCCCGAGTGCCCATCGGAGCAATGATGATGTAACAGCCTGGGCACGAGCAGGGTGCCACGGCCGGGTCGGGAGCGTGGAGACCTCTGACCTTTCCGATGAGTGTGACATATGGTGGCCTCGACTGGACCCGCCCAGCAGACCGGATCTCTCCATGGCCCGCGGACATCTTAAGCTACCGTGGTGACTTGCTGCTGAATGTATCAGCCAGCAAGGTGCTAATGAGGCATCCTGATGTTCCTCATTCAAGCCGGCCTGCAGGTGATGTCATCGGCGCACAGCTGTTTATGCAGGTCAATGATTGAGCAATCGGCACAGTCGCTTCACGTTAGAAGACATGACCAGTCCATCCTCTGGGCCAGAATTCACGTAAATAAAGCATCCTGGAGCTTATTCTGGAAGAATGTGGCACTGAGAGAATTAGGTGATTAATTGCTCCCCCTGATGTGACGAGTTCCCCCCGTCGGTATCAGTGATGTCTATCTGCGGCTGTGTGAGATGTGGAGGGAAAGGGGACTATCACATGATCCCTGGGGTCACTGCAGCTAAACGCAGACGCAGCAGCGGTGAATGGAGGCACTTTCAGTCTTTTGTCGTACTGGTAGATTATCTCAAATTATTATAAGTTGCTGCCAAAAATCATGTGATTCTCAGAAAGTTACACAGACACACACAGACACACAAACATAGACACACACACACACACACACACACACACCAGCACATGCCGCACCCGGTAGCTGAACAGCCTTCAGAGAGCCTGTATATCTCTGTCCCATATTACTTAAGCCCATTAAAAGACTTTAATAGAGGTCACTTTACTTAATTCAATTCCAGGCAATATATCACCGAGGTTAAAAGTGGTAATTAAGTAATAATCATTTCAATAATTGTATAAATTAGGAGATAAAAAGGGCAGAATGAGGGCAAAGACAAACCGAGCACATTAACAGTGGTGCCAGCTTGGAGCGCGACAAGGAAGGATCCGGAGCCACGCGGATCCAGACGGGGTGGCGAGGAGCTACAGGGACAGAGGCAGTGACGGGGAGGGGAGGGGACCCACTCTCCCTGCCGAAATTCACCGAAGCTTCACTTCACCGCCAGCACGGGAGGGCAGTCCTGCGTCGTCACAGTTAGCAAGCGGCGCTTGGTTAACGTATAAATCCTGTAATCGCTTCTGAAAGGTGTCTGATTGGCTCACGGATTCTCCTGGCGGGACACCCCACCGATGGGGCCTCATCTGTGCCAAGCTCCATAATCCATTTAGGGTCCGTGGATGGCAGCAGGGTGAGTGGCGAGCGAAGGCGGCCTGGCCAGACCGTGGGCAGATGGACGGACGTTTCGCTATCGCTACAGATCAATAGCGAACAGCAGCGCCCACCCACCGAAGCCCCCAGCCCTTTGCAAGTCAAATGCAAATCCACAACGCGAATTCCCAGACCTGCATCGGAATTCCAGCTGTCGGTCCGGATAAGTTATTCCGGAGAACCTCTGTGAAAATGAGCATGGAAAAGGTCGATATTTTCTGTGCAGGAGGATTATTTCGGTTTTGCATACTTGCTACACAAAGCAATATTTTGAAGGGAATCCTGCCTATCTTATGATGGAAATGGGGAAATTTGATTTTTGACTTAATAAAACTGAAGGTGGTGCTGGAGCTGTAAGCAGCCAAGGCCTTGTGCCTACAATGCAGATTCAGGTGTGATTTCGCTAACGGCACCAAACAAAAATACAGCAGGCGGGGCTTCCCTGCTTTTCCGTCCTCTGAAGAGATATTTCTGTCTGCGGGCAGAGGAGTGAATCTCTGCATGGGGAGGGCACCTCACAGCAAGTGTCATGTGCGTCTCTCACAAAAGGGGGCGCTGTGTTCTTCTGAGAGGGGAGAATGTGTAGATGAAGGGACTGTGTGTCTTCTTGGGGATGATGCCCCCTCCAGGACAGTCCCTTCTTGGGGACAGTGTGTCTCCTCCTGAGGTCTAAACAGTCTCCAGCTGCATTTTATCTGGATTCTTTTCCTTCTGCACCCCCCCCCCCCCTGCCCCACCATGCAGCGTGACCATGGCAACACAGCATTTTTGAAATGGCCCTTTTCCCAATACCATTTTTATAAAAATAACTGTTTTGTTTCTTTGCAGCATGGATAGGATTGATGAAACCAGCAAGCGTCAGTGACTCAGTCCTTAATGCCACCATTTTGTACGTCGGTTCTTTCATAGTGCAATATCGCTTAATGAATTTACAAATCTGACACGGCCCACTGAAGAAACAGAACCGGGCACCTTATGAAAGAACCGACGTAAAAAAAGAATCATTTTGCATAACAGAGGAGAGTCATTTCGTTATTTCCTAGTTTTCCTTGGGAGGAAGAGCCCTGCTCGTTCAGAGCTTTTTATAAAGCTCCCCCCGACCGCGGCACATTCGGTTACAGCATCCAAACCGCCGGCCTCATTTAAAATGTTTAACCCAAGAACATCATTTCTGAAAAGGAAGAGTCCCCAAAGAGGTATCAGATTTCAAGTTCGGAGATATTCCGCAGCCTCAGGCAGACGAGTAAAGGTTATCTCTGCTTTGACTAGACGCCACATGACGGAGCGATCTCCCCGGCTGACGGCTCTCTCTCCGGAGATGAAGAGGGAGCACGTTCTCCCCGTCGCTGAGGTTTCCAGGGAGTTGCTCGGCTGTCTCCGAACGATCCGTGTGCTTTCCCAAAGCGGAGCAAGGAAGCCACAGGGCTCCGGCAGGAAAAAACAAAAGCATGGCACATTTGGGACGCGGACAGCGGAAGATTGTTAAGATGATTAGAAGAACTGCGGCGGTACAGGCACTGTGTTCCAGCCCACTGATTCTGGCTTCTTTGCCATTCATTCATTCTCAGGCTGCCACTGGTTCAGCGCCTCTAATATCGTTCCTGATTATATCCTGTTATTATTCCTAAGAAGATAACTGGTCTGAAATCAATGCAGTGCATCATTCGGTGTTTTGGTATGTAGCCAAACTGCTTTCCTGAGAATAAAGTCCTAAATGAGAGGTGAAGGAACTGACGTCCGTGGGGGTCCACTCTTATAAAATGGCAAACATACCCCCCCCCCACTGGGCCGTTTTGACATCACAAAAGGAATAGCTGGCTTCTGAATTTAATCCCATGTCAGTATTGATTGGGGATCTATTTTTAGAAACTTTCACGGATGCAGATGGGCGCCAAAATGAAAAGAAAATGCATGAATTACAAACGGTCATCTGGTAGTTGATTTAGTGAATAATTAAATCAACTTACACAAGAAAAACTACCCTGATTGTTCTGAAAGTGACAAAAATCTTCAAAACTGCTCTGGAACTGGAAAGACAGGAAACATGCTTGTTTGAGGCTATTCCCTGCCGGGTAAGCGCCTGTTTCAAATGGCTGAACACAAAGACAGCATTGGGTTTCAAACAATCTCTTTGTACCTGCCTAACAAATGCTGTTGCTAACAAAATCTGTTTGCACGTCTTAAGTCAGCTGCGAGGAGCTTTGAAACTCAGGTTTCATAACTTATGAAATAAAAACTTATAAAACTAAAAAATCCTTCCCATCTTATACTTAATTTTTTTTGGGTTCCAAAGGTCGACCACATCTCCTGAACACTCACAGTAGAAGTGCACTTATGAAGCCACGAAAAGCCATTCCATAATAATACTCACATTCAGAGCCACTTCTCATCTGTATTTTACCTACGTGAGCATGATGAGGTTTATTGTGTACCTGGCGACATCAGACATGAAAACATGATGAAGAACAACCTTATCAAGAAGGTCACACACGGGCTTGCAGGGTGCATCTGGGGCGGGGGGGCTTGTGTGGTGCGCTGAGAGTGCATGCCAGCATCTGAAAGCAAAACCTTGTAAAGTGAAGATTTTTCTCACCCATCCCGTCCCCATAGATAGGGGTGTGGGGGGGGGCATTAGAAGCAGTGTGCAGTCTGGGATATTAAAGCCAAGTCACAGGAATGTTTGGATCCTACGGTTCAGAAGTACTGCCCCCTGCTGGCCAACGGCTGGCGGTGTCTGTGATCCGACAGACAACTTTGCCGTATTTCAGGAGAGCAACCGTGCATAGTCCTCCACAATTCCCCTGACGCCTGGTGATTTTGTACCCATGAGTACAGTAGGGCTTGCACCTGGGGAGGGGGGGTTAGGGCAGCGGGGGCCACGTTGGCCAGCTTGTTGAGCTTGTGATGGATATTTAATAAGCTTTATTAATTATCCAGATCATTACCGATGGAGGAGAGGCCTGTTTCAGTATTATAGAATGTACCGGTTGCTGCTTGGACCAGCAAGTTCTGCTCTGAATTCTGCCTTTCACTTCACACTAACGACGCTCTTCCTACTGCGAGTAAAGCTATTACTGTCCTAATCCACTACTCTGTGTGCATCTGAAGGGAAGAAACTCTTTATGATGGAAGTCGCTTTGTATCAGAATTAACAGGTGACTGCTGTTTTAATAATCCACTTATTTATAAAATGCTTATTTATAAAAAAGTGCAGTGATTAAGCCTTGGCTCTGATTTTCTAACCCATTACTTAAGTTGGCCCGTTACACCAGCTGTCCCTACAGAGTCCTTCCTCTCCACACTCCACCTTCCTCTCCACACTGCCCCTTCCTCTCCACCTTCCTCTCCACACTCCACCTTCCTCTCCACGCTCCACCTTCCTCTCCACACTCCACCTTCCTCTCCACACTGCCCATACCTCTCCACACTGCCACCTTCCTCTCCACACTGCCCCTTCCTCTCCACCTTCCTCTCCACGCTTCCCTTCCTCTCCACACTGCCCCTTCCTCTCCACACTCCACCTTCCTCTCCACACTGCCCCTTCCTCTCCACACTCCACCTTCCTCTCCACAGTTCCTTTCCTCTCCACACTCCACCTTCCTCTCCACACTGCCCCTTCCTCTCCACACTCCACCTTCCTCTCCACGCTCCACCTTCCTCTCCACACTGCCCCTTCCTCTCCACCTTCCTCTCCACGCTTCCCTTCCTCTCCACACTGCCCCTTCC
>JABFDZ020000002.1:28225041-28236886 GCA_019775955.2 Pollimyrus isidori
CCACTGCAAAAAAGTTGTTGAGCCCCCCTGCAGAAAGTTAACTGGCGCCCGCCATGAAACCTAACTAACTCCCACTGCAGAATGCTATCTGACCCCCCCAGCAGAAAGCTAACTGACCCTCAACCCAAGCCTTCGGCAGAGACTAATGTCCCACTATTTCTGGGGAACAGAACAGATTCACTGCAGTCCAGGTTAAGAATAAACAACACTTTGCATTGAAACACCAATTAAAAGGGCAAAAAGGTGTTTCTGCATTCAGTGTCCATCCTACTTCACTCGCCGCCGTGCTGTGAGACAATTTCCCATCTCTTAGTATATCTTACGCTTCACTAGCAGCCCTGTGCCTGTTCCCCAGGCCAGTCGCTCCAAACTGCCTTGATACTGGAAAAACATAGATGCCAAACTCCATTTAGAAAAACCATTTCCATGCCCAAATACTGTATTCGCAAATTTATTAAGACGTCCATTTTAATGTCATCAGCTGTTGGTAACTGACAGTTTCCACTTCACTTCAGCCAGATAAGAGGAGGGAGCACATGTCACAGCTCATTCCTGCCCCCCCCCAATGACTCAGCATTTCACCGCAGCATAGTGAAGTCTGTGTTGTGTTATACACACTTTAGTAACACTCTGGCATACTGGTGTCTGCGTGAACAGGAGCTACGAACCACCCAGGCAGTGCATGACTGCAGATTCTCAAACACTTTCAGATCGCTTCACCCATTCGTTCGACTGCTTGTTACCCCAGTATGATACAATGGCTAGACTTGATCTTTCAGTAATTTTGTGGGAACATCTATTACATTCATTAAGGTCAGTATATTGAATAAAATAAAGATAGTGAATATCAGTAGGATAGAGTATGTGTGTTTGTATGGCTATGAGACCTATGATTGATTGTCTTCCATTTACCCTTCTTTATGCCCTATGTTGCCTGGGACAGGCTGATCCTGTACTCGATAGGTTATTACTGAAGATGGATGGATGGATGGATGGGTAAAAACTGGATAAGTTCTTGCAGAAGGTGGAAAAATGGGTGTTTGATTCTATAGGGTCACAGGGGGGAGGGTAATTGAAGCTTATCCAAGGCAGCACAGGGCAAGAGTACATGATGAATGAGACGCCAGCTCATCCCAGGCCACCAATAATAGTAATAATAATAATAACTATATATATATTTTTTTTACTTTAATGTTCCTCCATTACTCAGCATTTAAACTGAAATGTGCTTTATAGCCCGATTAAACAATCACTAGATTGTCAGTCTTTATATTTATCTGATTTAAGTATCATTAAGTGTAACAAGTCATTCATTAAGCTTAAGTGATTACACTCATCCAGTAAAAACTATTATACATTTTAAATAGCAGGATTCAGTGAAATCTGCAGACAGAACCAGAGCATTTCAACGACAACTGAGGAAATCGAGGTGGGAAACTTCCTGTTGGACCCTAAAGCAGGAGGTGCCCTTCTGAAGAGGACCCGCGGTGGGGAGTAAATGCTCAGGGTCCCCACGGAGATGCCGAGGCTCAATCCAAGTGGATGCAAAAACTACGGCATAGTCGCCCTCAAAATAACCGATATGGACTTTACAGCAAATCCAATAGGCTCTTTAAAAAGCCTCAAGGCAGCCGTCTGGTCCACCATGTCGTCAGCTATGCTATGCTAGCGCTATAATTAGGGAGCATTGATTGGCCGGTTAGCTGCGAGGAGAGTGCTATGAATAACACTAATGATTCCCTATCGCTTATTTCACCCATTAGTCGATAAGTTTACAGGATTCTCACATTTCTTATTGAAGCTGTCTTCACAGGAATGGGATGTGGAGTACCTTATAATGACAAAAAGAGAAAGAGAGACAGAAAGCAAAGCAATGTTTTTCTCATAGACTGATGCCACATGACGTGAGATGGAAAACAATACCCCAAGTGTAGCCTTAGTAATGACACAATAGTTTGCTTAATCTGATGGGTAGTTAACACAAAGGGTGTGGTTTGTGAGTCTCTCAGGAGACAAGTAGGGCGAAGCCGCTCAGAGAGGCGCAGGAAGGACTCAGAAGCCATGTCTTCGCTACACACAGATCTCAGCTCTCAGTGCCCCAAAAGCCAACGCTGCCATCAGGTGACCATTTTGGTGATGCCCCTCAATTAGGCTTCCAGGTAACAGAACATGTTTTCTAGATGATATAAACTCACACTATGTATTTTCCGAGTTGGTGCCCAAAATATTCCATCCTCAGATATAAGGGGGTCCACAGGATGGAACATCTCACAGTAATGAATTTGGCTTGGCATGGAGAGGAATCTTTGACTTTTGATGCTAGGCTAACTGGAGCCATAACTGGTGACAAGATGATTTTTTTTTTTCCCCACAAGCAGCTGTGAGGAGACCAGTCGGGTCGGTAAATCTGAGGCCTGTATCTGCGTCAAGCGTAGAGACCGAGGTGGCAGTAATATCTAAAAAAGTCGATTTGAGCTTCATCGGTGTCAAACCATAATGTTCTCTCAGCTTACTTTCCAATAAATAGTCATAAGCTGCACCTTGCATGCTGAGGCTGCTTTCCAGAACCATCCATCTTCCGCCTCACCCCGGGGGCCGTAACAAGGTTTTCACGTCGCACCCGGGCGCAGGACTCGCTGGCTTAGTGCCTCCGATACGCCTCGAGGCATCGGCAAGGATTAGCAGGTGCAAGCGAGAGAGTTTGCTACCTTGGTGATAGAAGAGGCGGAGCGTCCCAGGGTTCCCGCACTCCGTGAAGGACTCCAACTCTGGGCCGCAACATGGGCCGCAGCATGCCTTGGCAGGCTAGAGTGCCCCCTGAGGGCACCGGCATAGCACCACCCTGCTGTGTGCAAAGTTATTAAAACGTGGGGGCGTGGTGACTCGGGCTATCCCAGGCGAGCCCGTTTATCACCCCGCGGCAATCGGGACACGGTAGCAGGCTCCTGACAAGGCCATAGATCCTCTAGCGAGCTCCTGCCTGGCGCGGGGTTGGGGACACGGCTCAACTGTGCCCCTCCAGCCCGAGGCAATCCCCATGCCGCTCCGGATCGCGCTCCACATCGACGTGTGCTAACCCCCACTACCCCGACACAGGCCGTCTCCAGACATGAACATTCGGCCCACACGACTGCTCCAGCTCACGCAACGTACCACCAACCCTCTGGAAACACAATATCCATCTTTTATAACTGTCAGTCCCAAGGTTACAGGACCAAATGTCCATTGATTTTCAAAGCAGAAAATAATATACACTATGGATGAAAGTATTGGGACACCTGACCATTATACCTAAAGGAACTATTATCACATCCAATTCTGAATCCATAGGCATCAATATGGAGTCAGTCCCTCCTTTGCAGCTATAACAGCTGCCACTCTTCTGGGCTGTTCTTCAAGATTATGGAGTGTGTCTGTGGGAAGAGCATTTATGAGCTTAACCACTGATGTTGGACATAAAGGCCTGGCTCACAATCGAGTTCTAACCCATCCCAAAGGTGTTAGATAGGGTTGAGGTCAGTGCTCTGTACAAGCCAGTCAAGTCCTTCGTCAAAACACACCCAACCATGTCTCCATGTCTTTATGGACCTCGGTTTGTGCACTGGGCTACAGTCATGCTGAAACAGAAAAGGGCCTTCCCTAAACTTTTCCCACACGGAAGCATAGAACTGTCCAAAATATTGTGGTATGCTGAAGCATTAAGAGTTCCCTAGCTTTACAACACTCCATTGAATGGTTCCGATTGTGCCTGGTGATGTGAGGCTCGCATGCATCTGCTAGGCCATGGAAGCCCATTCCATGAAGCTCCCAGCACAGAGTTCTTATGCCGGAGTTAATGCCAGAGGAAGTTTGGCCCTCAGCAGTTATAGAGTCCACAGAGCGTTGACGACTTTTACGCACTATGCACCTCAGCACTCAGTGACCCTGTTCTGTTACTTTACATGGTCTGCCACTTCGCAGCTGAGTTTAGTTTGTTCCTAATTACTTCCACTTTGCAATAATACCACTTACAGCTGACTATGGAATAGTAGTAGGAAAGAAATTTTACAAACTGAGTTACTGCAAGGGGGGGCATGCCGGTGCAGTGGTTAGCATTGTTGCCTTGCACCTCTGGGATCGAGGTTCAAGACTCCACCTGAGTTACATTTGTAGAGTTTCCATGTCATCGTGGGGTTTCCTCCAATCCCCCCCCCCCCCAGGCCCAAAAACATGCTGAGGCTAATTGCAATTAGAAAATTGGCCATAGATGTGTGAGTGTAGACTGCAATGGGCTGCCCCCTCCATGAGTTGTCCCCCACCTTATGCCCATAGCGTCCAGGATAGGCTGAGGACCCCCCAAGACCCAGAAGGATAAGTAGTTTGGAAAATATATGGATGGGCATACTGCAAAGGTGGAATCCTATGACTGTACCAGGCCTGAATTCTCTGAGCTCTTCAAAACAGCCCATTCTGTCACAAACATTTTTTTATACACCTGTGGCAATGGGTCTGAATAAAACACCTGAATTCAGTGATTAAGCGGTATGTATCAATATTTTGTCCATATAGTTTATGCAATTACCTTTAAGATTAAGCAGTGAAAATTGAGAGGGAAGGGGCTCAGCACACAAACAAAATGAAGTTAAAGAAGAACGTGTAGAACGAAGAAACCCTTCTGTGAAGGCAGAGGGATTAATGGGAGTGTGGGTCCAAGCGTTTCTCACATGCGTCCGGTGTTCTGCCCTCTGAGTCCACGCACCTTCGCCTCCACCCCCTTCGAAATGTCCAGATGGTACAGTCCGCGGGGTTTACAGATGGTGCATTCACAGCTATTTATCTCGCTTTATCTACAGGCCATTTGAAGACATCAGGCATAACGGTGGGACACTAATCAAATAATTAATCCGTGACTTTGCGTGTCCCAGCTTATGCGGTTCCCGTGAACACAGTGCAGCGGCCCTGGTTTGTAAAAGACTCCTCACTAACATTGGGACTCTAGTCTATAGCGCATGGCTGACGTCTTTATGCACATTTATTCTGTTTGTATAGTAAAAGATTTACTGAAGTCATTCTGTAGTTCTAGAGCGCCCAAGGTGTAGAGAGTTGGGGTCCAGAGCAAAGTGTGGGAGGGTGTCCCAGGAAGTCAGTGCTGACAGCCCCCTCTGGCGAGGGGTAAACATGTCTTTGGCGCACTGCGACGCTGGCTGATTGGACAGCAAAGATGTGCCGCGACCTTCCCGCAGAGTTGATTGCTCACCTCTCGCCGAGTCTGGAATTGGTGGTAAATTTATCCACAGCACAATGTTTTTTTTTTTCTGAACGGGGGAATTTTACCTGGGAACACATCTAGGGGGGCTGGCCTCATTTTTCTCTGCTGATGGCGCTTTCTGTGCTGGCTCAGCGTAAACCCGCTTGCATGGCAATATAGGTGAACCGTGATATCTTTCTGGCAAAATGACACCTCAGAATTTGACTGGGGAAGGCTGGTGGGGGAGTGCAATTGGAATGGGTTACCGTGGCTATGATGGAGAGGGCAGATAAGAGGAGGGCTTCACTTCATGTTTTTGAGGAGACACCTGCTGGTTCATCCAGTTTGACACTCCTGCTCCCTGGCAAGACTGTGTTCGTGATGGGGGTGTGACTGACCTTCTGTGATCATCCACCCCCCTCTCAACAGGTCAGAGCAGCTGGACCAGGATCCTGGTCTTTGAGTTTGTGAGGAGGAGCAGATAGGAATGTTACCTCAAATCACTCTGCCAGACCACCCATAATAAGATGTACCTAAGAGAACCTTCTACAAAAATCTCCCAAAGCCTAGACTTTCCCCGTGTGATACAAATGTGTAAGTTGTCATCTTAGGCCTGAAGGGACTGAGGAACTCTACCTTAGGTGGTCTTAGATAGGAGTGAGAAATAGAGGCTGGATGGGGACAAATGCACATGAGACAAGGAGGGGATTAGTGGTGTTTGGTCAACACCAACCCTCCTGGATCTTCACCGAGGTCTGTAAACAGCACAATAACAATGCTCAGTTTATCCAGTTGACTTCCAACAGACCATGGTATAGATGTTCCAGGTCAGCAGGTACAGTACAGCCCCTGGTCCTGTTCTCCAGTGAACCTCCCTTTCTTGAGCGAGACGTTGGTGGACTACCTGTGACTTTGAGCTCGGTGGTTCTCCTCACCACCCTGCTGCCATACTGGAGCTCGCAGGTGTAGTTCCCTCCATCGTCTTCCAGCACCTCGGGGATCCACACATGGGTGGTGTTCACCATGATGGAGCTCCTCCATTGCTTCTTCTGGCACTCCTAAAAGTTCCAGGGTCACATGTAACATATCCAACATCTGAGCTGCTAATTGACTAAGATTCAAAACCCAAAGCTCCCTGGGAGACAATCTGTTGTGCCATTGAATGACGCCTGACTGCCTGTCCTCTGCAGTGCATAAGTAGGTAAGTGTGTGTCTTTTATGTTGTATAATTTGCCTTGGATAAGAGCACCTGTAATCATGATAAACAGATGATAACACAGACAACTTTTCTGCATATATTTACTACCACATGCTGTCTAGTTCCCATAACCAGCAGATTAATGTCACTGTTGGGCCTCTGAGCAAGACCTTAACCCCCAAATTTCTCCAGAGACACTGGACATTGGACAACCCTCTCCTGGACTCCTTGGCTTGCTCTGAACTGTATATATGTCTGTGTGTCTCATGCAGAGATGGGATACGTGTAGCTCCCTAAATGGATGAATAAAGTACAGTGGTACCTCGAACTCGAATTTGTTGAAAGTCGAACAAACCAGTTTGACATAGAACTTTGACATAGACAAGAATATCAGAAGTCAAACCGTGAACGCTGACCCAATATAAATTGTACGCACCAGGAAATGAGTCACATTACAATGCAATTCTTACTTGAATGCCTTCTTCACAGACTGGAGGATTAACCAAATAAAGCAGCGAAACATTACAGCAACTAACAATAAATAAACCACTAACTTAGGTGTACTATTAGAGCATTTATAATTTATACTATTTATTTAAACTTTATTTTACCAGGAAAATTAACTGAAAACCAGTTCTCACTGCTTTACATGATATTCGGGAGAAATAGCAGATTACGCATCGGAATTGCCTGTGATGTAATGCGTGAAACTAAACTCTTCAGCCAATAAGGGTAAAGGTCCGTTATCACAGAGGTGGTTCTTGTTTGTGCTTCCGGGTGAGAGGTCGCAATGCATCTAACCGTAATGGATCAGAACGCGTTGCTTTAAGCCAACGCTGTAAACAAGTCGAATGCACCCAATGACCTGACTGAGGAAACAAACTGAAATGCGGACTTAATACGGAGGACTAATGGCAACAACCAGAAACAGTTGATCACATAGGGATCCCACACGAGGTTAATGAGGGGGCGTGGCACACGGAGGGAGCGGATGATCGGGGCAGGACAGGGGTAATGTTGGGATAAGATTTATCGTTTTGGAAGCCATTACGAAAAAGATGCTCTTCTTGTTTTATCATGTTCATTTTCTGTTTAAATGCTAAAAAATGTATTTAGGTGTAATTTTTGGGGGCCAGGAACCAATTAATTGGTTTTTCATTATTTCTTATTGCAAAAATTTGATCAGAACTCGAATCTGGAATGGATTAGGTTTGAGAACCGAGGTACCACTGTATTAGTATTCTATTCTATTCTATTCAATTCTATTCCATTCTATTCTATTCCATTCTATTCTATTCCATTCTATTCTTTTCTATTCCTGTCAGGTATACGTTATGGGAATGATGCTCTTTTAGAGTCCAGTCAGGTCACTGTGTGGGTTACCTTGTACCAGGTCATCCTGGGCTGCTTGTATGGGGCCAGGTAATCCTCAATATCTGGGCAGGTGATCATCTTGCTTTTAGTGATCTCAGCCTTCTCCACGTGCCGGATGCGGCTGCTGAAGCACAATCCCTCCTCGCTCTCTTCCACAGTGAGGGACATGGACACCTTCATGCAGTATGTGGAATTTCTGAAAGAGCACAAGAGGATTCACATTCCAGAGCTTCACCTCCGCTAGCCACAGTCACGCACAAAGCAAGTATTGATTCCTTCTCTTTCACTCTGTTTTTTTGTTCGATCTGTAGGATTCGTCTTCTAACAAGGAGAGCGGTCGCTTAAATGTGCATCTCACTTTGGCTGCTCTTTCTAAGTAAACAACTTCAGACACCGTCTGTGATCCCAGAGTTCGGTTTGAATAACACAGGT
The DNA here is from genome assembly GCA_019775955.2 of Pollimyrus isidori. NCBI lineage: Eukaryota > Metazoa > Chordata > Actinopteri > Osteoglossiformes > Mormyridae > Pollimyrus > Pollimyrus isidori. The sequence goes on from JABFDZ020000002.1 coordinate 28,233,273, forward strand.
TTTAATGAGGCCTGACGCAGCCATGAGCTGAGACGGATGGTGGTCCAGGTGGCTTCACAGGTCACCTCCTCAGACTGTCACCTCCTTCAGCACACCCCATGCCCATGACAAGCAAAGGAGTCCAGCCAACTGCCCAGGTCAGGAGAAAGGAGCAGGAGGTGGTCAACCACAGAACTTCAGCTCAAGCATTACGTGTGCCATCTCTCACGTACTAAGCCCAGAACCCTCAGCCAGCCTCATAGCAGTCTGTCAGATACCACATAACCATGGTGACTTTAGGAGTGACCCACAGTGCACTGCTCCCTTCGTGCCCTTGGCGGGTAGAGCTTAGATGTTATTTTGGCTGGCAGTCGCGTTGTTTTATTGTTGTGATTAAAAAACAACACAGCGGAAAGAGAGAACAGATGCTGCAGTCATTCAGGACAAATGAGCAGGATGTTCTCTGTGATCTCGTTCCGACAAATAGGAGTAATCACGCTCTTCAGACATTGCGCAATTCTGATTTATTTTCACATCATTAATGATTCATTGACTCCCCCTGCAATTGCTCTCAAATGAACAACTTGAGCAACACCTCTCTGATTAAATTATATTCTTAATAAAGAAGGAATTCAATCTGCTGTAGTTCATTTTCACACTCGTTTAACTAAGTCACAAATGGCAATTTACAAAAACATGTTCAGTTCACAATAGTTTCCCTGTGAATCATAATAGACTACTCCTCATCGGAAGTTGCCCTGAACATCTACTGGTTTCTCTTTATTGAAGTTTATTTGTGTTTATCCATTCCACCATAAAATGCATCCCCGAGGAATCCCACTCAGATTGTAGTAAAAGTCTGGTGCTATCTGTTTATATTTGTGTTTTTATTTGTCTATTTATTTGATTTTTTTTAGGACATTCTGTTTATGTACTATGTACTTTTAAAATTTGTTTGCACTCTGTGTACCGGGGCAGTCAGGACATCGTACCTGTGACCAGGAGTTCAGGTCACAGGGTTGGCAGAGTGATGTCGCTGTTGGGCCCATGAGTGAGGGCCTGAACCCCCAATTATTCCAGGAATTGTCTGACCCTGCTTTCTGAAATATGCGTACATTGCTTTTGAAAAGAGCACCACCAACTAAATATAAATAAATACTGTCTTTGCACTTTGTCTTGTTTTGCACTATACGTTTGTTTGTCTAAACTTTATGTGCCTTGCTGCTGTATACACCAGAATTTCCCCCGGGATCAATAAAGTTCATCTTACCTTTTTTAAGGGCATAGCAGTTGGTGTGCCATTGGCTATAACAGACTGGGAGTAGAAACAAGGGTGAGGTGGGGGGGGGGGTGAGGCTGGCAGCAAAATGATACATGCTTTTGAGGTAAACGGCTTTGAGGTGACCTCTTTTGTGAAGACGGTCTATAAACGTCCCTACCAAAGCGATAGGAAAAACGGCGACTCATCTTAAAATGTGTCCCAACCTTAAGTTTAACATAGTGCTTCAATAATGTGATTTATTCACCAACCAGAAGCCTTGTCCCTTCAGTATATGTGTTGATCTAACAGCATGCAGCAGCAGAAAAACGAAGAGCCCTCAACTGAAGGCAAGATGGAGGACAAACACCAGGGGGCGCTGTTCGGCGAGCAGCCAGGACCTCTGGAGCTATTAAGAAGCTACTCTGAGATGTGTCAGTAGTTAACATAATCAATCCTGATAGCCTCTTTAGGAGAGTAATTTAAACGAGAGCAGCATCTTCAGGGGAACATCAAATGAGACAGCGGTTCTTCAGAGAGCCAATACATCACGTAACTTGTCCAATAAAATGACTTTCAGCTGCGTGGTGGTAAATCAATATTAAACGTACATTTACATCAACGTGTGGCATTGGTACTGACGAGATCTTCAAGGCAACCGGAGATCACTGATGATCTGTGATGGCTGAGTGGTTAAGGTGTTGGACATGTGTGGGTTCACTTCTTGCTCACAGCATCATTCCTCTTCCTTAGGTTTAGGACTCTGCCTGTGATTGGAAGTTCAACAGACTGATTTTACCCTTAACCTTCAATTGTTCTAGGGACCAGCTGAGCCTGATTTCTTTATTGGTTAAAATGTATGAGTTCCAGTAGAACCCTTATCTCAGTGTCTAAGCAAAACTTTAACCCAAACTTTCCACAGGGAAATCCGAGTCCAGGTGGTCGCTCTGCCTTGACTACTTGTGGCTTTGAAAAATGACACTGTATGCTCTTTGAACTTAATCACAGGGCTTAATAAAGAAGAATTTCAGAAGGGGAACTGTTAACATTCAGCAGTTCGGAACGAAATTCAGGCCAATTGCATTGATCAAAATAGAATTTAAAAAAAACTATTTTCTCAGTCTTTCCCTGTGATTTATCATTCGATCAAAGGTGTTTCATATTAAGTTTCAGAGAAATAATACAAAATGCAACAGAACATTTACAGACAGACGCGATTCTGGGGAGGGCGTCCAACACTTTGTGGTTCACAGACAACCATGAATGAACAAATGTAATGATAATTTAATGTAAATACAGAACTACTTCAACAATAAACCTGAAGTACAATTACTCTCCACTTTCTGTGTGTATTCATCTGGGCAGCGCAATATATGCATTTCACGGGAGATTGCAAATTCAGATGTTCCTTTTTAAAATCATGCACTGGAGCTTGCAATGCTTCTGTGAGCTTTGCCTCTCTGGGGAAGAACAGCCTTAGATGGGCTCTGGTTCACCAGGGAGTGTCAACAAAAATGCAATATTTGGCTCACCAGGGAACGTCAACAAAGTGTTATCTTCAATGCTAGGGAGCGTCAACACAGCACTGGTTTTTGAAGGAAACTTCAACAATGCTGCTGTCCTTTCTTGCAGTTCTTGTTTCCTTAAAATGTGTCTTTACCTAGAATCTTCTCAGAGAGCTGTAATATTTAGCAGGATAACTTTATACTCTTTTCTTTAGTAAGCCAGTAACTCTCAACTTTGAGAAGCAAAGTACACACTGCCTTCTCAAACCACACCTGTATTAAAGCAGAGCCGGACACAAATTGATACTAGGCTCAATTTCCTTATCTATGGATGATTTCCCCTCTATTGAAAGCAAAGCACATCACACAGAACTTTCTCACTGTTTCTGTCATGAGCTGAATGTTCGTGTTTGATTTAACCTGAAAGTCTGAAGGGTAACAGTTGACAGTGTTATCTGACCTTACTGTCAAAACCTGCTCTGTGAATTTCTGACAATTGATGTATCCAGTGCTGTAATATTTAGATGATGGGGAACATGAGGCTGCACATAAAACCAGTAGAGTTGCCTGTAGAAATGAAGCTTCATAAGAGTTGGATGTCATCTCATTTATGAGGACAAGTGGATGAAATATAAACAATCGCAGTGGAAACCAATTAAAGGCTAGACTCTTCAGGACCACAGTTTGAGGCATCCCCTGATTTTCCTGCAAGGACGATTTGTGATCAGCTCACAAGGACAGATTATTATATAAAGAATCTCAGTAAAGCTCTTTATGCGACAGCAATAAAAGTAGCATTGTCCGCGGGGGGGGGGGGGGGGCGCGGGGGGGGCGGGGGGGGGGGGGGGGGGGGGGGGGGGGGGGGGGGGGGG